>JABFPM010004017.1:0-13359 GCA_022817325.1 Idris sp. 1 HC-2018 | reverse complement strand
TTGACTGGTGGGAGAAGTAGAGGCTTTCTCTCTCGTGAGAATGGCACCACTCGCTTTGCTCGTGTTGCCATCTTTCTCACTTGTAGAAAGCCTTCTACTTCTCCCACTAGTTAAGTAATATACTATTCCATTTCTCAAAGTGTATTTTTTTTGTATTGTTAAGTAATATACTATTGTTTATTAGGGGTGTCCTTATTTTGGGTCGAATTGCGTATCAAAATGTGTACCCCCCAGTCTTTTTCGGTATAAACAGATAAAAAATTTGCAATAAAAAAAAGTTGTTGGTCCAAACTAAACCGAGGCCCACAGCAAGTAAAATTTTACATGGAAAATGTATGTATTTTTTTGAACGTTTCATTCAAATTAATCTCACAAGCTCTCATTATTATTAATACAATTTTCATTATATTTTTCTTGAAGTGCATTAAATACTCTTTAAAATGAGTTAATTTAAAAGGATTTTCTATAAATAGAAGCAAATTTTGAAATTTTGTCATTTTTATAATTTTAGGCATTACTCATGGAAAACGCGACAAATATGACATTTATCTATATACATACTAGGGTGTCCGTTATTTTCAAAAGTTTCACATTTTTAAGATTTCTCCCCAGAATACTTTTTAGTTTGATAAAAAAATCTTTATGAAATTTTTTCAGATGTTTTTGTTTAAACTAACTCGTGCCACCAAGAGGTCAAAGTTTAATTTTGAAAGATGGGTTTTGGGCTTATCATTGTATAAAAACACTTAGTTTCGCTACTTTTCAATACAAATGTCTAAAACTTTGCATACTTATGTTTCCAACATTGCTGAATCTAAAAGTTTCGACTAAAAACTTTTTTTTATTGAAAATTTTTTATTTTTTTATACTAGAGAAGACTGGGGGGTGCACATTTTGATACGCAATTCGACCTAAAATAAGGACACCCCTATTGTTTATTTTAACAATTAAATTATTAACATTTTAAACTTGACTGACATAAATCAACTAGTTTTTACATTATACTAATGCTTAAGAGGAAGTGTGACCAAAACGGCTAAAATCCACAATTTCGAATAAAATGATGTGGTTTTTTGATATTTGGTACTTGTCGATGGCCTGAATAAAAAAGTCAATTGAAATTACCAAAAAAAGCCCTACCCCCTATTTTTTTAACAATGAGGGTTAAAAATAAGGTAAATTTGACAAGTTTTTCTCGGTCAATTTTTATCTGATTTACTTGACATTTTGCACAGTTTATCTTCAAAGCATAATAAAGAAATCTGAAAGACAGATTTTTTATATTTTAGCTTGATGAAAAGTTATGCTTGTTCGAGCGCGAAGGTACACAAAATAGGCTATTTTTGTACTATTTTTGCATGTTTTTCATATTCAAACTAATATAACTTTTTTTTAAACAAACAAATTAAAAATCCGTCTGGCAGAAACCTTAATTATATTATAAGATAACCGTGTTTAAAGTTTGGCAACTTTTATTCACTATCTTTGCTTTTGTCACATCTAATCACTATGTACAAACATACAATTTTAATCTGCGATGCTCGGGCCATAACTAGGATCTTCTTTGGCCACTTTAGCTTTTTCAGCAACTGATTTAGGCTGCTTACGTTAATTCAAATTACCATGCAAATAAAACTTATACCCAAGCGTACCAAAATAGATGCCGTGAGTTACTGAAAAATTGTTAAAAAACATTATTTATAATAATGCATATCCAAATTTGACTTTCACTACCTTACAGGAGTAAATTCAAAGTATCCAAAACTGCAATAAAAAAATATCGAGTTTTTTTTCTATTTTTCCGAATTTCTTGGTCACACCTGCCCTTAAATTATATTGATCAATAAAACTGATAACAACTTTTATGATTCGAACAATACATTTTTTACAACGATTTATTTTTTATTCTTCTAGAACTTGATCTACGTGTTGCTTTCTTCCTCCTTCTCTATCACTGGCCCAAGACAACCACCGCCTAATGTTACTAATTATTGTTTCCTTCTTTTGCTTGAATTAAAGCGTGATAACATCTTAAAAATACAAAAAAATTAATAACAATTAATAAATCAGTATTTATTATGAAAAAAATTGTATTGAAATGTATTTATTTATTTTATTTTATTATTTATTTTTTTATTTATTTTAAAAAGTTATTCACAGTTACTTTGGAGTGTCATTTCACACCAGGTGATCTTATAAACAATAAAAATCAGATCAATCATTATACTTACTTTCATTTTGTTCGTCACCGACAGTACAACAAACCCAGAATAACCAAACTTAACCAAAAAAATGTAGTCTTGTTTTTCGACTCGCTGCGCGCAAGGAATTTCCGTGTTCGATTGTTTTTTTGGTGGAGTATCATAGTTCAGAATGTTCACGAGGCAGAAAACGATGTACGCATGCGCAGCCCAGTGCAACCAACTTCTAATTTTAAAGTAAAGTTAAATACGAAAAATATACTTTGCTTCAAAAATAATTATCAAATTTGCCGTTCTACGGAAAAACTGCTTAGCAAAAAATGGGTTAATTAATCAAACAAGTATTAAATTTATTATACCTATTTGTGAACAATTGTACATATTTATGTTTTATACGAATCTTTTTTTTATAAAAACTTTAATCATTTTAGACAATTAAT
This sequence comes from Idris sp. 1 HC-2018, assembly GCA_022817325.1. Classification (NCBI taxonomy): domain Eukaryota; kingdom Metazoa; phylum Arthropoda; class Insecta; order Hymenoptera; family Scelionidae; genus Idris; species Idris sp. 1 HC-2018. The sequence goes on along the minus strand of JABFPM010004017.1, from coordinate 10,718 downwards.
AACTTTAACCTGTTCAATTCGGTAAAAATCAATTAATTTGACTTTGAAATAATTTTTAAATAGCTGTACGATGAAGAATTGTTCTACCAGTGTTGCGCCAATGAACTCCTAACAGTCGTTTTTTAAATGATGTACGACGAATGGCCATTACTTGATTTTAAAAAAAAATTGGCATTGGCCCAGCGCTGGACAACGACTATTGTACACCAATGTCGAAACGGGATCGCGCCGTTTTTTATAAAAAGTCGCCGGCGAAAATTTCCTCATAGGTGTATTGAATAGAAATAAGATTTTTAAATAAGATCAAAACTAATTTCTATTTATGTTAAAACATATTTTTTATATATTTTATAATAATAAGACCATGAAAGCTCGTTATAAATAAATGTTTGTTCTTAATTAGAAGTGAAAATAATAATAAAGTTAAATTGAATAAATATTCTACAGAACTATGTGACACATAGTTGTAATTGTATAACGTCTTCTGGGATTTATATCGAAATTATGCTGTTTCAATAATTTTGAGTTAAGGTTATACTGTCAGATTAATTTTGAACTAACAAGAAATTAATGCTGACTTCTATATTTACATAACTTTACAGCAAAATTTCCAGGAGTGTAGATAAAACTGACAAAAGATTTTTCTCTAAGATAATGTATTATCCTTTTTTAAAATGACATAACATGGTATTTTATAAAAAAAATGATGAAATTAAATCGTTATTCAGTACTTATCATAATTATAACAACAAACAAAGCTAACTACCCAACGCGACGTGTATTTGTAAACCTATTTTTATCGTGCAAAACCGTTTTGATGAATGGTTTATTATCGAGGATGTGTTACACGATGACATGACAAGATCGCGTGCTGCTGGCAATTTTCATAAAAGCGGCGTAAATTACTTCTAAAAACGACATATTCTATTGATCTAACATACATTGTCAGATGCTTCAATCTTACATATTTGTAATATTTAGTTTCAAACTAAAAAAGCCAACTGGAATACTTGCGAAATACTTTTGATATCTACGATTGTGATCAATAACTTTTTTTCTTTATTTTGATTTGTAAATAAAAAAAATGTTAGCACAATCTTTCTTTAAGTTGATGATATTACAAATTTAACAACGAATAATTATAAATATTAATTAAAATTAAGACTCTTATAAACAAGTAATTTCTCAAACAATAAATATATTTTATTTTTCATAATATTTTATTAATATTTGAATGTGAATTATTTATCAGAGTAAAGTTGCTGTCTTGCTAACTAGAAGTTGGTTTGTTTATACAGAGAAATCTCTTCTCGTCATATGGAATAAATATTCATAAACTACTGTGTAATCATGTTTACACGTGACCACAATGTATTCTCTTAAACAACCCCAACTTATCATCATCTTATTTACTTGATAAATGTTATATTCCTATAATTCTACTTTTTAACAATTACATCTCCACAATAAGCATTTCTAATATCCATTATTCACGTGGCAAGGAAACTTGTTCATGACCCGTGAAAAATTTTTGCAATTTAAAAGTCACCAGTCGCGTTTCTTGCAGAACGCCTGGGAACGTTTTATCGATTTTATCAAACAACTTTACAATTTCAACGTCAAAAAATTTGATAAAATTATGTCACTTAGTTTTTCTTTTTTATCCCCTGTTTTTTGTCTTCATTTTACATTTTAATCTACTTTTAAACAGGTTGCATAATTGCAAGAATTGCGTACTAATTACATTAATCAAATTTGCAAGTAAACGTAAATTCTATTCAGGTCCATGGTTAATTATGTGAAAATAGAAAATTTCGTTAGTATAATTAATCATTATACATAAAAGACAATTAACTTGAATAATTTAACAGTTGCAGATATAGTCGGTATATGGAATCAATATACTATCCCAAACCATAGTAAACAACAATTTAGTATTTACGTAGCAGTAAAACTTGTCAAAATGCTGTTTGTTGTTTTATCATTGATAATCTAAACACTCACAGTTTGTTTTAGAAAATAAAATTCATAATTTAAAATGTTTCATTTGGTATTTAAATAGTACTTTTTGTGGTTGTTTAAACAATTTTATTTAATTATGATTCTAAGATAATTAATTTACACTGCTCAAAAAATGACCCATACAACAATTTGGAATGTTTATTTCGTATATTAATATTCATAATACAGAATATGATTATTCAGTTGTGTTATTAAACTGAGGTATAACTTATTTACTTATTTTATTTATAATAATGTATGTATATATATTAAATTTATCAAATTTATTATTAAATTATATTCTAAAAACGTGCATTTACAATGTAGTTTAGAGAAAATTTTGCAACTTTTTTTTATGTTAAAAAGTTCGAATGCTTTATGTTTTCTTATCAAAACTGGGTTAAGTTAAATACTTGAAACATTATCCTAATGTAAAGAATTTTGTACGCCTGTATGTATAATAGAAGAATGAGTAATTGAGAACAAGAGTTTTTGTTTATATAAAATAAACTTTGCGTATTTTTACAATTCGAAAGAAATAGTGTTTTAGTGAAAGCTTCAGTTATTTTAATTTTTTAATTTATAAAATATTAATAAAATGTATTTCTTTTTAAATAATTTCTATATTATTAAATTTATTATTAAACAAAAAAGTAAATAATTCTGGTTCAATGTACAAACAACCGTCTTTGGAACGAATTTTTATACATTATTTGAACTAAGCGTTCAACCATCACGCGACTATGTTTGATAAAAAGCGTAACACGACCACTACGAAAAGTTAATGAAAGTTTCTTTCTCTAGCGCGCTCTTCTTTTATCAAACTGTTTTATTCTGCTGGGTAACATTTAATGGCTTTCTTACATAACAAAGCGCGCAAGGCAAGTTTCTCAATTGCATTTTTTTGACACCATAACAGTTTCAAAACTTCTCTCAAAAGCTTTTTATACTTTCACCGAGTAATCATTAGAGTACACAGAATGACTGACAGTTCTAGTACCTTTGTCATTTCACGTCAGACCGACTATATCTGCAAATATCTTTTGAACTATTTTATATATATTCTTATGGCGTGATCGTTCAAGTTTAAATATAATTTAAATACATTTCACAATAATTCTTAACAGTTTTAAATTAAAAATTTTAATTAAAGTTATTTTATAATAAAATAATCTAAAATGAATTTTAATATATTTTAAATAATAATGTTCTCTGGAGAAACATTAATGAATGAAATTTCATATGTTTCATGTTCATAATATGTTTACATTAATAATAATTGAAATATGTTAATCTTCACAAAGTAGTTATTTATTCACTTATTATAAGTATATTTTATTTGAAGTAAATGCTTGTTTGTAAGGATTAAGAGTTCTATAAAACAATGTAATCGTAAATGAAATATACCAGAAACCTTTGATATAAGAGGAACTAGCGTCAATTTAACAAGGCATAGTTGTTTCAAGGTGCATGATAATTGTAAAGTTTCATTGTTCCAGCTTATATAACAGAAATCTCAGTATTCTAATTTCTTATACGTATCTGAAAATTGTTCTTATTAAATTTTTCAGTAATTCTATAAGTACTAAAATGATTCTAATATATTTATATGTGACTTGAGTTGCGTATTAAGAATAAATGTTTGAATTATATTTAATATGAAATAACTGTGACGTTAAGAGAAGATCCATTACTAACAGAGTTTAAAAATTGATGAATGTCATTCTTCAAAAGAAAAAACGATTCTATTCGTAATTGGCTTTGCTATTGTTGAATATTGTTCTATTTTGTAGATATTGGTCTATTTTATTTATTTGTTTCAAAATTGCAATAGCATGCACAAAAAAATCGTGAACATGACTTTTTGACATATTATTTATAAAACGAATGCAAAATTTTAATCGAATTAAAAATTATTTGCAATCTATCATAATAAAAAAGTATTTCTCAGTTATAATTTAAACAAAAAGCGGAAAAGCAGAGCCTTTTACACCTCTTATTTGTATTGCAATTTATTATTTATGGAATAAATTCATTTTAAATCCTCTTTAAATTTTTTATTAGTCGGATAAATCATGATTTTTGATGGTCTTGTGTTTTTCACTTTTTATGAATTGCATATAAAGTTGCAAATATATTTTCTTTTTAGTCTACTTTTCTAAAATGTTACCAAAAATGATCTCAAATGTCTAAAATGTTTTTCTTTAACCGATTCCCGGTTGAACGGATAAAAACGAAGTGTGAGTAATACTTCTCTGCTAGTGTGTGTGATCAATAATAAAATCGGGAAATTATCTGTCTATCTTTACTATTAAAAAAATAACAAATAAACGGCGATGCCTATTGGCACGCTGATCAGCTGTTCATTTCAACGCCTCCATGACACCTTCGGGAATAGGTTAAACACTATTTTTGTCTAACAACATCCTTTTTACATCACTCTATCTTTGTCTCTGTGTTAATTGACTCTTGCGGCCCACCTAATAACATGTTAACTATTGCAAACATGATACACACATTATACAAATAGATCATTAATCAAATGAAGTTGAAATTAAAAATATTCTCGTGAACGAACAGAAAAATTATTTTTTTCTCTCTCTAATCAAATTGACTTGAGTTCATACTAAAAATAGAACATCTTCTAAAGGTTCAGTTGAGATTTATTCATGAATATACTCTGTTTTTGTGCAAAATAATAATTAATTCCCAAGTATTATCTAATTAGGTCATTTCGATTTAAGTAGGTTTAATTAGAAAATGATATTTGCAGTTCAATCAAGATTTTATTAACAGCTAACATAAATGAAATCAAAGTTTGTTCTAACAAAGTTAAATAAATTCGAAAACTAGGAATTCTGTTTTATCACGTTTATGCTGCAAGTTTCCACAGTAAAAAATTTATATATGTCTCCATTTATGGGCCATATATGTTCCATATATAGCTTCTATTTATGTGGAAAACTCTCTGAGGAAATAAATATCACAGAGGGAGTATCCTGAGTCCTCTCCTGTTTATTTTATTTCTGAACGACTTAGAAAGTTTCCTCAGAGAAAGGGGTTTTAGGGGCATTAGTCTAAATGAGAGGGAAGACGTTATTCTTCTTTTATACACGGATGACCTGATAATTTTTGCCTACTCTGAAATAGACTTGCAGAAAAAACTGCTAACTTTTAGAGAATATTGTTTAATTAATTTAATGACAGTAAATACGAATGAGGCCAAAATTGTACATGTCAAAAACGGTGGAAAGGGCTCCGGAAAAATATTTACTTTAAACAACGAAGAAATCGAAATTGTCAATAAATATAATTATCTGGATGTCCCCGATTTATGTTCTTCTGTGGGCCTTTTAGCGGCGAAGGAGGCTCTTAGGAAAACTAAAATGGCCACAGTTTCCATTCTAACTACTTTGACATTCGGTAAGTCGGATTCATGATCTGGAGTAACCAGATTGTATAATTCGATCTCCCTTGTCATTCTTCTTTATGCTTCTCCTGTATGGGGTTTGAGGTTTCCCAATATTTCAGAAACCTCGCAAATAGATTTTCTTCAGAAAACCCTTCGCCTGCCAAAAAACACATCCCATACAATTTTACGCCTTGAGTTAAGATTTATATAATTAGTAAAATATAAAATCTTTGAACTGACATTATCATGGATAATTATGATACTAAAATTACCAGAATATAGATTGACGAAAAAATGTTACCTGCGCCACCTACAATTATTTAAAAACAGAAGTAATAATCAAAAAATAAATTGGGCTGCTCAATTTGATTCATACTTACAAAAAATTGGCCGAACAGATATGTGGGAAAGCACGGACTTTAAGTTCTGGTTGAATGAAAAAGAAAAATTAATTACTGACTATATCGATGAATATAGATCATCAACTTTCTATCAAATAAATGTAACCCGTGCACCCACTGACACTGCGACCAATTTTCTAATGAGTAAGTGCTCTTTCACTGTTAAAAGAACTTTCGCGTAATTGAGAATGGCTTCCAGATATATTTGTATTTTTATTCATAAACTAGATCCAAATCAAGTATGTTCAATTTGTAACCGAAACGAGAATGAAACGATAATTCATTTTATGCTGAAATGTCCAATCTACAACTGTTTCCGTCAAAAATTTTTGTCCGAGCTGATTACGCTTGAAAATGACGATTTAAATATGGAAAAAATTGTAACTGTGAAGGATGTACGTGTTATGATAAATGTGTTCTACTATATTGTCAGTGCGTTGAGAACTAGAGCCTTCATTATGAATTACTGAAATGTTGTTTATACATTTCTACGGCGGCTTTTTCATTTACTTTATTCTGATTTGACAAAATGTACTTTACAGAACCCTTGTATATGAAATTTATATATTTCTAAATACAATAAATTCTTACTTACTTACTTAGTTTCCATTTATGGGCCATATATGTCCCATTTATGACGCATGTATGCTGTCATTCATGTCCCATATATGTTGCCAAATATGACTCATAAATGACTATCAAAATAAAACAATCCATTTATACACCATATATGCCGCATAAATGTACCCATAAATAGACCATTATGTATTCGAATACATATATGTCCCATTTATGTTGCATATATGCACCGTATATGAATTTTTACTTGGGAATTCTTCAACTAATTCCAGTAGGGCAACCAATCACAACAAAAATAAACAAAAATTATAAAAAAATGAATTTTAATTCAAAATTTAAAACTCGTCATGGAAAACGTATTTTTACTTTCTCAAAAAGAAATGCTTTACATTTGACATTCATGGTATACATATGCAACATGTATGTACTTTTAAATACACGTACGGGAAATTTTTCGGTGTGTCATTCAATTCACAAACTGATCATCCGATGAACTTAGGTTAGGCGCGTCATCCGACCGTTTTTCGGTACAACTGACATTCTTCAAGTGATCATGTTTTGTCACTTTTTGAGGATCGCCAGCCGCAAGAAAACGATAAGCTACTTCAATGCACGAAAATGAATTGAAATGTAAAGAAAATTATGTTACTATACAAATCATTGTAGATGAAATAATATAAATTTCATTTAATACAACTTATTATTATTATTTAGTCAACATTGTTATTATTGTAAATACTATTTAATGCAAACCTTCGAAATTTGATTTTGCTATTTCCATTGTTATAATTATAACTAATTAACTTATTAAATAAAAATGTATTATTTTCTTTTTTTTTAATCTTGTAATTAATTTTTATTTATTTATTTGTTTGATTTTTAGTTTCGTTCAAAGTATTACATAAAACTCGCGAAATTATTCTTTTATTTTAAACTTAAAATCGATATTTATACGAATTTTATTTACATAACTGATTTTTAAAAAATACAAAAATTCATTAATTATTTCTTATATGTATTTAAAATAGAGAAAGCAAAGAAGTATGTGTGAATTAATATTACGAATTATTTTTTTTAAGTTATTACTGTTACAATTAATCAACTTGTCAATCAAATATAAAGACGTAAATATTTAGGTTGGATACATTCAATTATATTATTGATAGATATATGTACTGAATGTATAATAATATTCATCATACTTTGCAATTTTGCACAGTTATTAAATTTCGCAAAAACTTCTTGTATTCTTGCCACTTTACAACAAAAAATTTTGCTGGCATCTCAAAGTGATCGTTTATTGACTCACATAAAAGACTGTGTACATAAAACGGTCGGCCAGTGGGTAAATTTAAGAACAGCCGACGGTTTCGAAATTAGTATGGCTAAGGGACGTCTGATGTACTGAATTTTTTCCGTGTACTTTAATCGTATTGTACATGTATAACAAGTTTTAATCGTGTTATTACACTGGTAGAAATGGACCGTCGAATCAGCAGTACAAACCATAAAACTTGGTATAAACTGAGGGATTATACGAGTATTACGTATTATAGGGTATATACTCCCTACAATAGCATGTGTCTAATCTAAGTAAACTTGCTTGTACTATTTACAGTACAAACTGTAAATTTATTTACTAGTTAATGTCAAGTTCAACGTTTTGCACTGTTGAATGTGTGTTACATATTCGTGTTACATGTATTCAACATGCGTTTCACATACGTGTCACTATACTTCTGGATATCTTATGAAAACTTGTTTACAAATTTGAGACGATTTTCTCAATATTTAGTTATGCAAATCTATGATAAATTTTTTAGCATACAAACATCTATGATCAACTTGTGTGACTTCTAAATATTGATAAAACCGTTCCAAATTTTTAGAAAATTTCTCATAGGGTTTACGGAAATATACTGTTTAAGAAGGGCTTGAAACGTTGACTTTTAACTTTGTTATTATTATAAATACAGAATTGAAAGATAAAATTTTCAGATAAAAGTATTTGTGATTTGATTAATTAGGTCGCAGGTTTGAAGTTAATCCAAAATATTTTATAATACATATAATATATAAAGAAAATTAGAAACATTAAGAAAATCAAGAAGTACAAGGAAGAGAAATTTAATGTATTTACTTGAATTATTAAATCCTTTTAATAGATATCAATAATTTGCAGTAAATTATCTAATAAGACTATATTGAACAAATAATTTATTATTTATCTATTTTCTTTCATTTATGTTACATTAAATTTGAAAATGTTAATGTTTTCCTTGAACTAAATTTTTGAATAATTTTTCAATTGAATTCTATAGAATATAGTGCGCGTAAAATTTAAACAAATATTATTAATACAAAAAAAGTTCTAACAAGTTATTGAAAAAAAAAAATTTACATGTGATTTTTTTATACATTCTATACCTATTCGATGAATAAAATATTCAAAAGAAGTAATGCAGCTATTTATCGTGCAAGTTCCCGATCTATATTTATTGGTATAATTTAAATAACGATTTAAAACATCGTACTAGAAGTGTAGTACAATTTATTCTTATTTTGAAAAAATGTTTAACCCTTTTTCAAACGAGATAAATAGAGATATCTCAGTTTTGGATTGTAATTACATTTCTGGAGAAAAATTCTCGAACATCTGTTTAGAGATCATTCAAGTAAATATAAACACTGAAATAAATATCTTTGCAAAAAATTGTTCCAATTACATTAACATTTAAAAACTATTATATTTATCTTTTAAAAAATATGTTATTATGAAAGATTGCATGTTCTTAAAATAAAAGATAACAAAATGAAATTAAAAATAGAGTAAAGAAGCAAAAGATTACAATGTTTTCAGCTCAAAATTATTTTCTGAAAAATATACATTCTAAAATATGGTTTGTCAATTTTTCACGCATTTTATATTATTTTTCGAAAAATTATGTATATAAGTGCTCATTTATGATATCTTCAAATAAATGCTGAGACATTTTCTCAAGTAGTATTCGTACAAGGTTTAATTAAAATTAATGTGATAAAGTAAGTATGAAGATTTTCTTAAAATTTTGAATTAATACGAATAATGTAATTACTAGCATCTGAGGTTAATGTATTCCTTTTCTAAACAAAAGTAGCAGCCAAATTGGATAAACGATAACTAGAATATCTTTTATCGCGAGCGCTGTCGAATTGTCACGCTAGCACTTGCAGCGGAATAGTTGTGGGTGGAAAGCGACCACGAGGACAAAAAAGGTTTGAGTACGTTCTCGTTAAACGAGAAACTGGAATTCATGCTAAAATCTACTTGCCAAATTGAACCGGACGTACCGAAGACACCGGATGATTAAATTTCATCAGAAGTTTTGGTTAATGATGGGAAAGTTCGATTCATTTTAAATGAAAATGGCCATTTTGAAGGGAATTTGATATCTACTAATCATCCGCTTAAAACAATCGATTTCGTTTAATCAATATTATCTTCGTTAAGCAAATGATTTTCATTTGAAAATATCTTAAAAAAAATAAATAAATAAATCTCAAGTATTGAAAATGAGAAAATTAAAAAAAGTAAAATTTCTGGATAAGAGAGAACATTTAATATAAATCTGTTTACTTGGTTGCTCGTTGTGAACTTTGATAAAATATTTAACTTGAACTGGAGGATTAACAAACGTTTACTATTCACTAAAATATATAATAACTCAAAAGAGAAATAAGTTGACGAAAATTAAAAGAATACCATTTTAGTTTTATCAATATCGGATAAATAAGTAATTATAATTTTCAATCATTATTTTTTTCTAGCTTAATAAAAATAAATAAATGTCAATTAAAATACGGTATATTTTACTTACAGTGAATTGATTTTGATTTTCCCATATCAATTAATTGCAGTTTACACCGTAATATTAGGTGTACAATTTTGCTTCCGCGGTTGTATTCCTAAAATTTAGGCTTTATTCTGAAAAAGTTATAAAATACTTATGATTCGAAGTACTGTCCGTCGCATTCCACTACTTTTGTCCATCTTTCTGGCAATTGTCGGATTCCGTCTCGAAAAAATGATGCATGTTTTAAGGCGATCCACAAATCGAATAATCCAATTTTTAACTTCTTCAGAGGTTCGAAAGTGTTGTTCAGCCAGGCCGTGTGCCATCGATCGAAACAAATGGTAGTCGGAAGGAGCAATGTCTGGAGAGTACGGCGGGTGGGGTAAGACTTCTCATTTCAGCGTATTCAGATATGTCTTAACGGGTTTTGCCACATGTGGACGTGCATTGTCATGTTGGAGGATAACTTTGTCGTGTCTCTCTTGGTACTGT
>JABFPM010004016.1:0-13360 GCA_022817325.1 Idris sp. 1 HC-2018 | reverse complement strand
GTCACTGACAAAACAAAACTAATTCAAAATTGAAAATGAAAATACTTTGGTGCATATTGTTTTGGTGCGTTTTCATAATAAATGGAAGTGCGTTTATTCAAGAAAATGTAGTGCGTTTTTTCAATGACGTATTAGTGCGTTTTAATAACAAAAATAATACCCTAAGTGCGTTTTTTCAACTCACCGCAAGTTTCTAGTTAATTAAACTGAAATGTAATTACCATATTGAAAAAAGATGAAAATTAATTTTTTGAAATAAATTTTCTGACTTATTAAAAATATACTAGATTCTACTACATTGTCATTAGCGGTTTTTTACGATGAAATATAGTTAAGTCTTCAAAAAATATAATTAAAAAGAGTATGTATTTTCCTCAGTGTACTAGGTTGGTACCGAGTTGCGATCTAAAAGTTACAAACCAAAAATATTTATGTCCAATTTGCAATCTAAACCAAATTAGCCTTGTTTTGACAGAAATGCGATCCATAATATTTTCTTCTTTGCATTTCAATTTTAATTTTAATTATATGTTATGGGCCGCATTTGATTGTTCAAACTGAAACTTATATTAAAATTATTTCTATTAATAAAGGATTTAGCAAAGAAATTACAATTTCACCGGAAATAAATTTTATTTGAGAAAAAATGGACTTTATAGTTTTATAAAACAGAAAGATCTTTTTCGAGATTTCGAGACTCTCGATTGAGAGACCGGCCAGAATCTCGATTTCGTCTCGAATTTTTCAAGCTCTCGAGCTTGTCTCGTCTCGAAATGTAGAGACAAGACCAAGACAAGACAAGTTTTATGTCCAGCACTAGTAATTTATTAATAAAAAAAGATCGCAGTTCGAACAAAGACAAAATCAGCATTTTTTGAACGGATCGCAACTCGACACCAACCGTGTATTTGTACATTTTATAAAGATTATCATAAATAAAAACATTCTTTTAGTTAATAAAATCTATTTTCATCTAATTAATTAGAAATTAATACAATTTTATGTAATTTAATAAATTAAATAAAATCGTTCATTTTAATAATACATAAATTTATATTAATTATTAGTAAATAATTAAAATTGATGAAATATCGATTCTTATTTGAATACCAACATTTTGTTTTCAAATAATTTAATTAAATAGTGTTGAATGTATATTTTACAGGATCCGACAAAAAATTGTTAACTATCACATATAAATCTAAACAAAAATGCTACTTATTTGATTACTCATGGAGCAAACTTAATTATATATGAGTTTTTCTTTATGAAAATTCTTGCTAAAAAATACTGATTTCTTTAGTATCTTAAAAGTGACCTTGTTGCATAGAACATTTTTAATCAAACTACGGGAATACCCAAGATTGCATGGTTCAAAATTGCCATTAATTAGAACTCTCGTAACGCGATTGTTATAATGAAGGACGTCATGGTATTATCACAGCATGGTTACCTATATTTAAACTGTACGAAAATTAATTAAAAAACTAAGCAGTAAAATTTGTCAGAAATAAAATAGTATCAGAAATTAATAATTTTATTTTTAATAAAACTATTTGAAAACTTAATAAAGGTGAATTATCATTTTATGAGACCAGTATAATTAGAATTTTTTAATTTTAATTACCTTTGTTGGTTGAAGACTAGTTATTTATTATCGAGAGAAAAAAATATTTTCTAATATCGATTACGAGAAATAAGACCAAATTCGTTGACCTATAATGTATATTTCGATAAAATAAACTTAATACACAAAATACTCATCTCACAAAACTAATTTTTAATATAATTCTTGTAAATGACTTTCACAACAATATAATAAAACAATTACAATAGTAATGTATACTTCAGTGTTGAATAATAATTCAAAAATAACTTCGGTATTAAAAACGTATACATTTAATTAAACAACAATAATTGTGTAAAAATGACTAAGTCACTTCATTATGCTATAATAAATTAAGCCAAAAAATTTCATCTGCAACAATTCTTTCTCGGTCATTATATTATTCTTATTTTTATCATTCAAACGAAATTTATTAGCAAATTAGAAGCTCGTTATAATCCTGAGTATACAGAATGACAGAGAAAGCTATTTCTACACATTTGGGGGTGAGGAAAAAAAAAGGAGTCGAGGGTCAATGAAACGAAGAACACGAAACGATTATGTGAAAATGAACAAATTACAGCACAATTATGCAATTCGCAAAACCGAATTGTAAAGTATTACGAAATGACTAACTACTCATCGTGAATGCTCGCTTTTTTTGCGGGAAAGAAAGTCAAGTAAAAAACAGCAATGATACATTTTTCACCTATAAAAAAGTTCACTTATTTTAACTCCTGTACATAATAGAATCAATTATGCCACTGCTTATTTCGTTCCAAACAAATTGTATATTTATATATATACTGATATATATATATATTTATATATATACTGATATATAAACATATATATATATATATATATATAAACATAATCAGTTACACTTTTTTTTCCAGCATGTTTTATAAATGCATTTTTGGTGATTCAGTAAAATATCTACGATATCTCTCATAATTTGTATTTTTTTCATTTGCTTTATAAAGTACTTACACAATCGTGCATTGTATATAAATATACAGTGTGTAATAGTTTCCTCCATAAAACATACCCCTTAAATCTATTTTACATTTGAATTAGTGGTATAACTTGAACGGATACATAAATTTCATTATTTATACATTCAAATTTCACTTCACATATTTTAAAAAGTAGTTTTTAAGGAATGTGCCCTATGCAAGGTGTACATATACAAATGTTTTTAGCTGTTCTTTAGTTTCTTGTAGTTATATGGCAAATTTAAATTAATGGTATGGATATATCTAAATAGGTTAATTAAAAACGAAAATATAAAAATTCCTTTAATCCTACATGCTCGCAATCGTGTGCTTTTGCCTTGAATTTGCACGTTTCTTACTCTCTCTCCCTCTCTCACACACACGTTTCTCTCTCTCTCTCTCTCTCTCTCTCTCTCTCTCTCTCTCTCTCACGTTTCTTTCTCCCAAAATAACTTCAAAGCGTTTGGTCATGTGGTCTACTTTGCTCTTAATTGTCAGTTGCTATTCCTTTTGCATTTTAGTATACACATTTTATATATAATATATATAATTAAGAAAAAAAAAGTTGCTACTCATCAGTAACTCCCAGAGCAAAGTTGATACAAGCATTCTTTCGTGCAATTAACACTGATTCCTTATTTATCCCGCATGCTTAATCGAGCTCATTGCACGAGAATATTCAATCATTCACACTTAATATTAATGAACACCACCTTTCGAATGTGCTATAAGCCACTGCAATGTTATGTCAATATTGTCTTTTTCTTTGCACGAAATACTGTAGCAACAAATTTCACGATCCTGAATTGCAGATAAATTCCTGAAAATACAAATATGTTATTAAAAATGTTATGTTTTCAAATAGATTCTACGTATTACTTTGTAGATAAAATTTAATTAGGATCAAGTTGGGTAAAAATGATCAGTATCAAAATATGAGATAAAAATGATTGATGAAAATATTAAATAGAAATAATAAAAAGGATACATCAAGATATATTTTTCACATTAAATAAATCTCTTATTAATAATAATAAAAAAAATTCAAAAACTTGTTTATTAAACTTGAAAATTTACTAAAAAATAATAAATAAATTATCTAATCTAAACAACAAACAAACAAAAAATATTTTAAACAAAAATCAATGATCGATTTCAAACAACCCTGATCTTCAAAACTAATTATGCTTATGTTATGTGATTGACAGATCGTTTCAATTGTAACTAGAATCACTAAAGGCACTTCGCGCCACCCATTTTAGATATATAAAATTTTAAATCAATTAATACAATGAAATATAAATCAACCAATGAGAGCACGTTCAAACTAGTAGAAAAGCTAACTTAAGAGGACATTCAACCAAAAAATAACGAAAATTTGAAAAAAGTTGAAAAACAAATTTATAACATATTTTGATAGTTTAAAGTGTCTTCTTTCACGTGGTTAATTTCTTTGTTCATTATACTCATTAAAAAACATTGAAAAAATGAATTTTTCAAGAAGTGTTAACAGCGCTTAAATGTATAACTCAAACTTCAAACATGTTTTTCTCAAGTTTTTATTGTTCATGTTTTCTAGTTTTCAAACTAGAACTTGTACCAAAGTTCTAGACCGATTTACTTCTAATTTTTTTAATGATCCTAAGGATATAAACAACAATTTGTATTGATCAAAATTTTAATAAATTGTTTTTAACATTTTACTGCAAAAAAGCTTAATTTTATGCTGTTTTTGTGCATTTTCTTAGTGATATTATAATAACTTTTTTAATTTGCACGATATCAAAATTTGAGTCAATACAATTTGTTGTCTACATCACATTTTTTTCCAAAAAATGCCTACTTTTGAGGGGGGTTGGCTCGAAAAATTATTCATGTAAGTATTTTTTTCGAAAGATGTTAATCTTCACTGTAATATGTCAAATTTTCATAAAATGTTATCTATTTTTCACAAAGATATTTACATATGAGTGTTTCTGATCGGAGGCTTTTTTACACCACTGTATATTAAAATGCTAGAAACATCGGAAAAATATGAAAAAATTCTGACTGTTAATATTCATTGATTTTTAATTGAAATTGGTTTGTGATTTGCATATTACACATGGAAAATAATTAAATTCATTATTTAAATTAATAGAAAATAAATAACTTAGGAATAATAAAATACTTTTTTTAATTAAACATTAAAAATATCATTATTATGTCTACTTCATTATACAATACTTTTTTATTTGTTGTATTATTCTAAAAGTCAATTTTACATTGTGCGATTGTATTGCGTTTTGCTACACTGAAAAAAAAATTGACATGTTCTTATAAAATTGTTAAAAATTTTATTAAAATCATTACGGATTGAATAAATAAAGATTGAATGTTGATTAGTATACATCAATGAACGTATTAATGTAAATGAATGTTAAAATAGATTTAAAACTGTTGCGTCAAAGTAAAAAGAAGTTGTATCATAAATGATACAGTCGGCATGAAAGGGTTACAATATGATTTGTTTATGTTTTTTTAAATGTTGTTTAGATTAGATAATTTATTTTTTAGTAATTTTCCAAGTTAAATAAAAGTGTTTAATAATGAATTAAATTAAAATTACGCAAGCTCAAAAGTGATTATATTAGTAATTAATAATTTTTGTTACATGTGGTACAATATATTTTTTGTCACACATGCACGAAAAATACGATGTTGCTCTCTCTTTTTCGGGAGCAAAATTCGATTTCGCTCTCTACGGAGTTTTACTCAGTTTTGCTCCCTGAGGGAGCAAAATCGAATTTGGGAAAACCAGGGAGCCAAAAGACATAAAAAGAACAGTTTTCCGAAAAATGAAAGATTGAGTTATTGGGCAAGTAAAAGACAGTTTATTTCAAATTTCCTTAAACAAATTAAGAGACAAAGGTTAAATCAAACCTTCCTAGACAAGTCAAATTTTGGCATTGCAATCATAAGGACAGTGTCCCAGATTGATTCCTATGATTCGGGAACGTAAGTTTCGTTGAATTAGTGGGGCATAATTCAACTAAAAATATTGATGAAGCTATGTCTAAACAATATAGAGATAGGTCGTATTTCTAATAATTGTTTCCGTTTGTATTATACAGGTAGAGTGGATGATAATGTTTGCGCATTCTTAAATGTTACAGGTACTGATGTTTTGATATTGAATTCTAAATTAGTTTAGCCATGACAGAAACGTTATATAGTTATATATCGTTATATAGTATTCATCTTAAATGCCCTACAGAAGAATTCGTGCCGGCAAGATTTAAGGTTAATACTAATATTTCTTTAGGACGTCATCCAATTTCGATTCCAATATTTGTATCAGATATTTCTTCAGGTTGCGTTTTAAGAAAGGATTTTTTTGATCAAAAACAGGTTTATTGAATAAAATTCATGAGGTTATTTCTATGGATATTCAAAGTATCGAACTATTAGAAGAGTTTGAAATGTCTAATATAATAGGATCATCTGAATTTTCACCTGACAAATTGAATAATGTGTTCATCGAAAATTCTAAAAACTAAGATCAATCGAAAACATTTCAGAAATATTTTATTGATTTTCGAGGTGTATTCTCAAATGAAATCATTGTAGAAAGTTGTGATGTAGTAAATCATATAATTAAAGTTTCTAATGATCAAATAATTAAGTTTATAGGAGAATTCCGATGCATATATCTGAGGAAGTAGATAAGCTAATGGAAGAAATAAAGAAGAAGAACGTGATAGAAGAATCACCGAGTCCCCAGGTACTCCGGTTCTTATAAAAAGGAAGAAAGATGAGTCTTCGTATTTGTAGTGATTATAGAAAATTGAATGAAGTAACTGTCAAGGATTCATTTCTCATTACGAAAGCAAATCATTTATTTGATAAATGGACAGGACATGCTTGGTTTTCGACTTTAGATTTAAAAAACGATTATTGGCAAGTAAACATAGATCCTAAAGATAGGAAGAGACAGTATTTTCTATTGAAAAAGCTTTATGGCAATTTAAGATTATGTCTTCTGGATTATTTGATGCTTCTGCTACATTTCAGAGGTTAATGGAAAATGTTCTTTAAGGATTAGACCTAATTTGTTTAGTATATTTAAATGATGTTACGTTTAGTAAATCTTTTAAAGAAATGATGGAAAACATAAGATTAGTATTTTTTAAGTTTAGAAAGGCAGGTTTAAAAGTAAATCTAAAGAAATGTTGATTGTTTCTAAAGGTAAAAAATTTAGGTCATGCAATTTGAGAGGCTGGAAAAGAAACAAATCCAGATAAATTATCAGCTGTATCAGATTTGCCTCATACTAAAACGCAAAAATAACTTCGTAGTTTCTTAAGATTTTGCTCTTATTATAGAAATTTGTTAGAGGTTATCTTGAATAGCTAAAGAAGCTTTTGATAAGTTAAAACAGTATTTAGTTTTTTCAGAACTTTCAGAATCTCGGATTCAAAATGGTAAAGAACATGTTATAGGATATTTTAGTAAAATTTCATCTAAAGCAGATAGTAATTATTGTGTGATTAGGACAGAATTATTAGCAATACACTGCAAATGCAAGTGTTTCAATTTGAGACACTTTTGATATTGAGACACGAAAATGTCTCAAAATCGTTGCTTTTTAGGTTATTTTGAGACATTTTTAGTGTCTCAATAGCAAAAGTATCTCCAATAGAGACAATTGTTTTTGCAGTGTAGTAGATTCTATAAAATTATACAGGCATTACTTGTGTGGTAAAATGTTTATCATTAAGATTGCCTAGTCAACGTTCAACCACTTAAAGGAACCTAAAAGTTGCGCTCAATCACTCAGATTCGTATCAGAAACTAATCCATAATGCGCCTCAGGCAATACGGAATTTCCGTTTTTGTCGGTTATCTTTAAGTTTACTTATTCAGAAAACATTAAGTGGACTTTAAGTAGACTTTGCGAAATTACATATAAATTAAATAACTTATAAATTTTTTCAACAATTTTTTTTCTAAAAAATATTAAAATAATGAAATTGACATAAAAATACAAATTTTGTACAAATTTATGTTATTTAATTTATATTTAACTTCGCAAAATCTATTTAAAATGCACTTAATGTTTTCTGGATAAGTAAACTTAAAGATAACTGACAAAAGCAGAAATTCCTTATCGCACTGCAAACTTAGGTGTCTCATTTTAAGACATTTTCGTTGAGACACCTTTGGTGTCTCAATTTAAGTGTCTCACTCAAGAAAGTTATTGTAACCTCGAAAGCCAAAACATAAACAACCTAACCTAAGATATTTCTTTTGTATACGTGGTGACAAAAGATGGATAATTTTTCATGCTCAAATTGTTCGTTTACAACGATTGTTGATGCTTTAATAATCATTTTAATGCTGTTTTGTGGAATAATTTAATTTTGTAATTAGAATTTGTGCAAATTAACTGACCAGAAAAATAAAATTGAAATTTAAACTGAACGATTATTTTCAAGTTAACCTGGTATATAAAATATCAATAAATATATTTAATTTTTGTGCTCGTACATCGACAAAAATGTACAAACGATAAAATAAAAAAATTTCATATTATTTTTTTCGTTATTTTTTTATTTTTTAGAAAGCTGTTTATAGAGAATAAGAAATATAAAATGTATAAATAATTCCTACAAATTTCCAAGTAACTTTTTGGTAAGGAAATTTAATTAAAGAAATTAAATATTATTTAAAAATGTATAAAATTATTTATTATTTACTCATATAAAATTGTTAAAATTAAATTATTCGAATTTATTATTGAATAAAAATTTTTTCCAGAAAAATATATGTATATATTAAATACAGAACATAACAATTATATATTATACAAAAATTAATTATTGTTTAAATTTATCATGAGACATTTTTATGTAGTGTCTCGTGAAAGTGTCTCAATTCTTCAAAAATGTCTCAACATGAGATAGGAAAGATGTCTCAATCATGGGGTCTCCTGAAAACTAAGACACAAAATATGTCTCAATGAAAAATAAGACACTGAAGTGTTTCAAGGTGAGTCACTTTTTGAGACACTTCATTTTGCAGTGGTGGCTAAGGTGCATTATGGATAAGTTTCTGCGACGAATCAGCGTGGTTAAGCGCAACATTTAGGTCTCTTTAAGTGGTTGGACATTGACTGGGTGATTATAATGTATTAAAATGGTTTATGTAATTTAAAGAATTAGGACAGTTAGCTAGTAGGTTGGAACGTCTTCAAGAATATCAGTTTGAGATCATTTATAGAGAAAGAAAATTGAATAAAAATGTAGATGGATTGTCCCGTCGTCCATGTTTAGAGAAAGGATGTAAATATTGTGATAAAGTAGAAATTAGAGAAGAGTTATGAAATGGAAATAGTGAGATAAAAATTGTTGGTTTTATTTCTCTTTCAAACGATTGTTTAAATAAATTGCAAGAAGCTCAATTAAAAGATGATTCTTTAAAGATTATAATGAATTAAATCTCATATTATACAATATAATTTATGAGATCTTCGTTTATATTTCTGATACTAAATGATGAAACTTAATATAATATTTATAATAATATATTAAAAAACATACTAGAGCATAAAACAATCATAAAAACAGATTATTAAATAATTTTAAAAAAACTGACGATACTCAAATTAAAGATTTATGAGACATATCCATTTTTATAACATTTTCAAAAATTCATCATTTTTACTCAATTTGTTATTTGAATCTAAAACCAAAAAAAACAAAAGTATATTATATTTATATAAAATATTAACGTACATTCTTTCTATAAGTCCATTTTCATCTAAAGCGTGTGCCAAGTCTCTTTTGTTTCCCAAAACTAAGACAGGAATCCCCGTGAGTTGTGGCTTGTCCAATAAATTATGCAGTTCATTGCGACTTGCTTCTATTTTTTCAGAATCTGCTGCATCCACCATGTAAACTATTGCATTTACACCTCTGCAATAGCGCTCCCACATAGATCGAAATCGAGGTTGGCCGCCAATATCCCAAACTTTGATGGTGACGTTACCTTTTGTGATTTTTCTCATATTAAAACCGACAGTTGGAATCATGTCTTCACTAAACTGGCCCGACTAAAAAATCCAATTTCCATTAATAATTTGTTATTTAAATTCAACTTATATAATAATTAAACTACTTTTAACAAAAGAAATAATAAAGATGTTTCTCTTTAAACAGAAAGTCAAACATTTTATGAAAATTCTTTAAATAAATTGATTTTAGATTTATTTTATATATTTAGTTAATATTGACGAATAAGTTATCGATTATTTATTAATAATGTTAGTTCAAATAAATCGTGACGTATATTTTAATTGTTATTTAATGATTTTTTTTATATTCAGACGTCATAATAGGACAATAAAATAAATACAAAAGCTTTCTCAAATTTGAATATAAGACAACTTTCATCAACGTAATTATGATAATTTGTTTACATTCATAACATATTTTAAATTTATAGGGGAATGATGTATAAAGCGAACTTAGCGGATAGTCTGAAAAAGCGGATCACTATCGAATATTATCAGTTCTGCCCTGTCCCACATATCTACACTTTCTTGGTAAATTAAAAAAATGATAATTAAAAACAAATCTGAACTTGTTATAATGATTTGATTACAAAAATTAATAAAAACTAAATTTTTAACAATTCTTCAATATTTGTTAAAATATTTTGCTATTTTTTATGATTTAATTTTTA
Organism: Idris sp. 1 HC-2018; assembly: GCA_022817325.1. NCBI lineage: Eukaryota > Metazoa > Arthropoda > Insecta > Hymenoptera > Scelionidae > Idris > Idris sp. 1 HC-2018. Next base: position 3,031 of record JABFPM010004016.1, on the reverse strand, counting down.
ATAATTAAAGCCGTGTTAACAAATTTTAGTACTTCTCCTTTAAATAACTTTACTATAAAGTATGTTTTTACTTATTATTATTTATTGTTTTGCAGGATTAACTTTGAAAAAAAGAGCGATTGGAGAAAACAAAGAGGTGCTGCTAAAGTGAACCACTAGATGTTATTTTGTGGATTATTATAATTTTTTGCACCATTCAAAAGCTGTAACTATAAACTTATATTTTTTTCAATGTTTTTTATGTATGTAATATGAAAAAATGAAAATTAAGCTTAACACTTTCATGGTGAATCATTCCCTCTCTATTTCCAATATGTCTGCCGATAAAAAGAGAAATCATTATGATAGGTTAGGTGTAAAGAAAGAGACACTAGTACACACAATCAAACCTCACACCGACAACGATTCGAGATTTTTCATCATGAGAGTGTTAATTTTTTGAAAATTTATGTTTTTTCAGCTATTTTAAAGGATTGTCAATTGTTTATAGAAAGTTTGAAAAAATACTGCAATTTATTTTAATTAATAAAAAATACCTATAAAATAAAATTATATAACATTAACTGAATCATTTTTCGAATAGCCCTAGTCTTCGTTAAAAGCATCGGATAAGTGGTCCGCTTTGTCATATTCTTTGTATGAATGAGTATAAATTTAGTTTCAATCGTATAAGTGTTGTAAAAAACTGTATGAATAATGGTCTCCATATTTTTTTGATTGATTTATCTCCACAAAACTTAAGGTAAATTAATAAATTGTTTAAGTGGTCCGATTTAGTCGCCTTTCCCATTCTAACTTTTGCATTTTACTTTTATTTTACTTAAAAAAGTATGAACACTCGAATATTTTTTATCTTTAATCCCGCATTTTGAGTTACTGATAATTCCAGAGTAAATTTGTTACTGAGTGAGTATTCGTAAAAATGAAACAGCAATTTCCAGGAAAAGACATGAAACGTACTGACAAAAGCAAAATCCACATGAAAACAAATTGGACTCAATATGAAAAATTGTGGATATCCACCAAGTTGTATTGAGTCCGTAAATATCCGTAACTTTTCGGAGTATATCAGATTTGTTTTTGTGTGGATTTTGCTTTTTCAGTACGTTTCATGTCTTTTCCTGGAAATTGCTTTTTTGCATTTTTATGAATATTCACTCAGTAACAAATTTACTCTGGAATCATCAGTAACTCAAAACGCGGGATGATCACCATTTTGATAGTACTTAACCCGTAACGTACGGCAGCGTTGAGTGGGAATCGACATCGTGGGCCGGCAGGCCATTTGACGATAGTAATAAAAGCAAACTTGTACTTCAATATTTAAATAAATTTATAAAAAATAGATTTGAGACATATTTGTTATGTTTTTATAAGTGTTTACGATCAATTTAAGCTATCAAAAACATTAATCGCATCATTCAATCGGCTCAAAAGTTATCGGCGATTGAAAGAGCCGTACCAAATATGGTACGGCCGGCCCATGGTACTAGCACGCCCCGTACCAAATATGGTACGGCTGTACGTGACGGGTTAAAGTCTTTACAAATGTTTATTCAGAGTCTATAAAATAACAACATTTTAAACACTTTGATCGAATAAGACTATTTTTCATGAAATTTAAGTTTATATTATATGATTTTATTTTTTTAATTTAACAGCTAAAATATATGTATGTAAAATTTAATGAGCTCTTAAAATTTTCTCTTCAATTCATATAATTTTAAAATAATAATAAATATTTAAATTTTTGTTCACATTTTTTTCATTATAATATGTAACAATTTATTTCCTTATTCAAATTACATAAGGAACATTATTTTAAATATCAAAGCCGAACAAAATAACATAAATGCAAAATTAGATACTATTAAAATGTCAAAAATTTATAATTGTATTGTCGATTAATTTTTGTTTTGCAAACATCTTATTTCTAATTTTAATTTGTAAATATTAATTTTTAAGTTGACTAAATAAATAAACACCTCAATTTCCACATTATACATAGGAAATTGCTTGATTTAAATTTAGTTTTATAAAAATTACGTTAACACAAAAATTCTGATAAACTTTGTATCGTCTCTGAGGATGGCTCAAACAATGATCCGAAACGTTAAATAAATTATTTATTACATATAATTTTTGAATCTGTCGAAAAGATCCTTTATTTATAATTAAATGTATTTAAAACACTTTAAATTAAAATTTTCTAATGTGTGTTGTTACTCAATTCATATTTTTATTTCAAATTATTATCATTTTTTTTAAATTATTAATATCAATTGTAATAAAATAGCTTCAAATGAATAAAATAAATTGACAAAAGTTGAGTCTTCTGGTTTCTGTGAAGCAAAAAATATTCTGATTTTAATAATTGTTTGAATGTTTTCAATTTTACTTAATACATAATCGAATATTACTTAAAAGTTAATAATATCAATATTGCTATTTAATACAGACATACTCAGATCAATGTCTCTCGCGAACAGATATTTGTATAAAAATGTCATATCAAGACTGCAGTTCATTATTCAGACTTGCAATAAATTAAACAATCACTGACTCATTTCCATACAATTATATCAGAAGCCACTTTATACTTAAAAAATAAATTACATTTGTTAATAAATGATGGAAAATATTTTAAACACTATTCACGAAATTAATGCAATAATCAATATTTCGTTAATATTCAATTTGAATAAATTATACTAACAACCAAACGTAGCATATTGGCTTTTAGAATTTAAGATAAAATTGAGAGATGTAATTATAAAAAATAACATGATATTTAAAATATTAAAATTTTTGACAAAATTAACATTTAAGGTGATATATGACTCGGATTGTCTGTCTCTCTTACACAAAAATAGTTTTTATGTAATATTTTTGATAATTTTAAACATTTTTGTAAAAATGCATGGTTGTTTTCTAAAAAAACATGTTTCGAAGATTTTGCGAGAAGGAATTCTTTGCAAGTTATGTGAACTAGCGTAACTTTTGGAAACTGTAAATGTCGGTAAATTGATTG
>JABFPM010004015.1:0-13361 GCA_022817325.1 Idris sp. 1 HC-2018 | reverse complement strand
ACGATTCAAGCTTATACAGCGCGTACTTGCCTATCACCGTGAGATTGTTCTGCCACATATTCAGCAGCTTTAGATTTGGCAGATAAGCGAAGGTTCTCGGCTGGATCTCGGTGATTTGATTCATAGAGAGCTCAATGTTTGTCAGATCCGGCACCTTTCGCAAAAATGCTTGCGAAATGTTAACATGGTTGCCCTTGAGATTGAGAATTTGCAGTTTAGGCGTTCCGGACAACAGATCCTCATCGACGTAAGGCAAATTCAAATTCATCAGAGTTAATTTGAGAACCTCCGTAAAACCCCCAAAGTTGGCTGCCTTTAGGGTGCCATCAAACCGAATCTCCTGCAGATGCACGGTGGTTACGTTTTTCATGCCCAATTTCTTCGAGAGGCCAGCTAAAGAAAAGTTCGAGGGGATGTGACAGCCCTTAACCACGAATGAGGGGATTTTGTTGAGCTCGCGTAATTGGGATGCAGGAAAGTCTCTTAAATCGGCCGCTTCGTCGGAACACTCAAGATAGACCACTTGTCTGGGTAGATACTGAAAGGTAAATGTCGGATTGTTCGCTGAATGCGGACACTGATATTCGAACTGACCCTCAAGCATGGTCCGGCAACTGCTGCAGCCGGGGATGTCCGCGCAGTCGGACGTGTCGGCTAAGATTGGCAGCACGCATGTTGTCAGCAGGAGCAGAAGCTTGTGATACATGACGATTAGGGGCTCTGAAAGAAATAGAAATTAAAGACATTAGTTTGAAGAAAAGAAAAAGAAATGTTTTAAAAAAAAAATTTACCTAAGAAACAAACATTTATAAAAATTTATTCGGATGAAAGAAGATGAATAATTTGTTGTTTACTAATTCTATCCATACAGTTTATGGAAATCTTAACTGATAAAACATTGAACGTATTTATATTTAAATTATTTGTACGTGTATGTAAAATAATTTGTCTCTTGAGTAATTACTTTTAAAATGTATTCTCAGTTGATATCATCAAAAAAGTACACATTTCTTTGAAAAAAAAGAATTGTAAAGGTGGTAAAGAGCGGAAATATTCAAAGCGCGTGTCAACTTCCGTTGATAAGAGAACATACAGACTTTCATTCGTGGCATCATTTAAATGAGTAAATAGGTGTCGATAAATAAATGTCGTTGGCCGGTTTATCATTTTATAAATACTACTTTCATTATTGTGAAAAATGTTATCTCAACTAAGTTCTGCAAAAATGGAGACATAATGCCGATACAAAGCTCATCATTCATTTGAATAACAGTTTATAAATTTGTACACTTCATTTATAAATACGATTAAATTATTTTAATAAGTATTTATTTATAAAGTTTTTTTTTTTTATTCTTTTGAACTTGTCCCAACAAAAGAACAATTATTATAATTCCAAGCATAATGATCATCAATCTTTCATAAGAATACTTATGTAACAATTATATATACACAACGTCGTGGTGCTTGCATAAAATATCAAGACCTTTCTCTACCAAATAAAAGAAAAGAATAGAATAAAAAAAAGCCTGTACTCGCGAAGTCAAGGTCTGGTATGTCAACTTGGCCAGAGATAACGTATTCCACGCGTGTAACCAGTTTGAAAAAAGTTTTCCGATGAGAATCTTCAATTTGTAAGCAGACACGACAAGTCGATTTGCTTTTTAAGTTTAAGCCAGAACTTAACTTTTCATGACACAATCTGCTACAAGAGAGTCTTTTCCGTCCAGGTGAATTAACTCTTTGTTTTTTTTAAATTGGTCGAATACGTTTTTTGCTTTTATAAAAATGAGTCATAGTCATTTTTATTCGGAACGCATCGTATTTTCGATTGAGTAGTTTCTTTGTTAGACAATTTATAGAATAAAATTGTAAAAAAAATAAACATAAAAGCGATTTATCTCGTGATGTATACAGAGCATAGGGGTTCGTCATTTTTCACGGTTTGTGCCTTCATTGTTGGCCTTATGTGAAAGTAAAAAAAAGCAACATTTCTTCTTCTTTCTTTTTTAAAAATTGAACTTATAATCGCGCAGATAATCACCGAGTAACCTCAGAAAAATGTGACAATTTTTATCAAACAGAAAAGGGCATGCCTGACCACAGATTTTAACTTCTATCTCCTAGCCTTTATCTTAGACCATTAATCTTCTTAACTTTAATCTCGTTTGCCTCTCCTCAAGGACCGTAAATACTGGATAAACTGTAAATATTTTCCTCCAGCGAAGTGCTTTAGCGTTGTTGACTTTAATGTCCAATGTCTTTTATTTGTCTAACGGGTTTGATAATAAGCTTGGCGTATACTTGCATTTTTTTGTTTTCAGCCCAAGAGTTGTTTTAATTAAGCAATTGCAAACAGTAATTCAGTGTCATTTTGTATAAGTTTGTTTGGTTTAATCTTTAAGTCATTTATAATAAGAGACGTTTCTGACTGATGATTCGTTATAAAAGGTATAATAAAATGAGAATAATTGTGGTTTGCACAAGCTTAATGGAAATTTCACAGTTAATTATTAACATAAATAATAGTTTATCCCCTTTTAATAGAAAAGAATTTAAAGTACTTTTACACTGAAAGTTGATTGAAAAATAAAAGAGTTAATTTTTATTTTTGTTTTCAAGTTTTTAGCTATGTAAGACTTTTTTATTTAATTATAAATTTTCACTTTTACGTAACTAGTAACCAATAATAAATAATTGATGAAACTGTTCTTTTCCACCTGATGTGTGTGTGTATATATATAATAATTACTGAGAAATAAAAATTGTTTGGTACAATTTTTCTTGAAACTTTGAATAGGTTCTTGAACATCTAATTAATTATAAATAATCATTAACTTGATACATAATCAATTTTACATAAAAATAATCAACAATTTTTATAATACAGACAACTGAATACGCACTACACAATTCATCATCTAAATCAATTGTGATTTTTCATTTACAACTTGAAATCGTATAATTTATATCAAATAATATTCTTTGCAAAGATTATAGATTCGGTGTGTGGAATTTATCATTTAACAAAACACGCAATTTCCCAGCATCTTGATTCCGGTTTTTGCATTCAACACCCGAGCACGGTCATCGCGACATCACAATTTATGCGCCGATTGCAAAATCTCCGTGGTTATCTCTGCGATGTTAATATCAAAAGACAACAAAAATAAATAAGCGCAATTTAATTGATACACAAAAAACAATAATTATTATTATAGTTTAAATAAAAAAATTGTCAGATCAAGTGAAAGAGTAAAACGTTCACTTTTGTTTATTTACCACTTTACTCCTTCCACGTAGTATTTAACAGATGACATTCATTCCGTCACTCCGTATTAAGTGATGTAACAACCAACACTGGCGGATGTGAAAGTACGATCGCGTAACTCGCGATCGGTTTGCTTGTTTTTACAATTTAGGTCGATTTATGGTAAAATTGAGACTCGTGTTAATTGCGAAAAGCGAACTTCGAACTGTTTGTACTCGGTGCCAGTGTTGGCAGCCGGACGATCACGAAAGAACTGGAGCCGGACTGCGAGCGTGTTCCTCGCACTCGACTCGCTTGACGAGTTCCATTCAAAAGACGTCACGAGACGTACGCATGATGATGTATCGTGGAACCGTGGAGCCTTCAGGCCTTTTTTGCTGTCCTTTTCCCTCTTCACGGCACGCTTGATTGATCGTTTATATTTCAAAATCACATTTGTTTAAAATGAAATGTTGATTCAGAAATCGAGATGGCAAGAAAAATGATCGGTTTAATAAATGATAAATGTTCAAATTCTCTTTTTTCATCTTGAAATTTGCTAAAAATTAGTACCATAGTATAAAGTAAATTAGTAGAGAAAGAAGTTGGGCCAACATTTGATGGATGTTATTTTTTAATTAATATTTTCAGAAAAATATTATACAATTAATAATGCAATTATTTTGCTTCAATATACTTTTGAATTTTAATTATAGAAGATGTTCCCCAGGGTAATTAATCTTACTTGTGAAATTATTCATAAGAGAAGGCTGTTATAAATTAATTATTAAATATGGTTAATTAATGAATACAATCAAAATTAATTTGAATTGAAAAGTATTTCATATTTTTCTTATGTTTATTTTGTATAACTAATCATTTCACTAGAACTTTTAAAACAGATCACTTATCTTTCATCTTCACTGCGCTCTTAAGGCTTTTTTAATTTTTTTTTCTACCCTTCATTCATTTTTAGATGAAGCTACTGGATGAAAGTCATCTGCTATTCCTTGTCAGGAACGTGTTATTCTTTTAGCTTTAATTATAGAAACATAAGAATACACTTGAACAAATATGCATCCTTAAAATTTTATGTTTATTTTTTTAATTCTTATAAAAATAATATTTAAAAAATTATGTGACCAAAAATGTTTGAGACAAAATTATCATACAAAGAGAATTAAAGTTTAAAAAAATGATTAATGTGAAAAAGCACAGTTCTTTATCAGAATATTAAATTAATTTCTTTTACAATAAATATCATTTTTCTTTTGTTATCATTTCTACTCTTCTAACAGTACATAGAATACAATCTATTTAATTTAATAATTATACTGTGATATTAAAATAATTAAACTGGGCACTCATTTTGTGAACCATCAACCTCCCTCAAGGGGCTCGAAACGACGTTTTTTCTCTCATTTAATTAATTCAGTTTTATTCGGCTAATTCCATTAATAATTTTTCATGTATTAAGTCATTAATCATCTATTGTCATGTCTTTGTTGTAATATTATAGTATATTCTGACAATTTAGGGTGACCATACGTTTATATAAAAACTATTTACAACTATTTATCTTGAAATTTATTTGTTTTGGAACCCAAACATAATTCATTTCCATTGTGTAATGGTTAATCATTCACATTTTTAATTTCTTTTTTGTATTGTGTCATAAATTTGTTAAACCGACTGAAAAAAATGAAGTTGACTTTTTTATTTCATTATATTCATTATAACGTGTGTCAGGTTTGGTCACCATATATTCAATTTAACATAAAACTGATTTAGAGGTTCCAGCGACAATTATTATTTGAGAATTTAAATAAGGTTTAAAGACCAGTTTAACTGACAAAAGAATATCGTTTGACCTTTGCCGATTGCGGTTCTCAAACGGTAACATATATACTTAGACGCTTGAGAATTTTTTTCGCAATAATTTTTATATCTTCTTTACATAAATAGAGATTTTTAACTGTGAAATAAATTTTTAAATAAAATGTTAATATATCCATAAAAAGGTTGTCACAGATTAACACCATGAATGTCGATAAAAATCTAACCTTAAACTGAAAAGTGGACTGTATTATTCAACATTTTTAAAGAATATATATCACTTGACTTTACTTTCTACAAATACATCATTTTCAGCGATTAAAATCTGAGTGTCAATACGACAAATTATATTGAATGCGGGCTTAAAATAAATAAAGGGTAGCGTTTTTTTTGTCAAAGCCAATGTGTATAATTACGACAGTTTTGTTCGGTTCGGCAATTAGCCGTACAAGTTCACTTAAAAGCTGTCCGAATGGGAGATCGCTTCTGGTGCACATCTGCTCGACTTCAAAGTTGCACAATTAATCTATAATGGACGAGTTAATCTTTATTAGACAAATTAATCTGTAGTAAATCCATTAAACCCTTTTTTATACTAACGCATCTTGAGATTGAACTATTAATATACTATAGGTGGAAAATATTTTGCAAAAGTGATAAGTCATTAGACTGTGATTAATATACTTAAGCAAAAATTACTGATAGTATTAAATATGAATCTCGGCAAACATTTTATTTTAAAATTATTTAATTTAGAAGACTTAATCAAGAGTTTTTATCAAACACATAATCATTTAAAAATGTTTAATTATTGAATTATTATCTTGTTTTTTTAAATAGTCATAAACTTGAAAATTTATGATCAAAAATTCTTTTACTGATCAATGATGAGAAATGGAACATTAATCTTTTGCCTCAAACTGAATCACAAACGAAACACTTCCTCCTATAAAAATGATATACGTTGCACCTCTAACGGAACTATAATAATTAATTGATTCAAGGTACATTTTATTTCAATCCAAATAGACACAACTTTTCTTTTCATTTGCTTCTGCAAATCATTTTACAAGCGAACTTCTTCGAATAGTGATACATATTGATTTAGAAAATCACGAAGCCTGCTTTTCTGATGTTAGTTATTATTAACGGTCTGATTATTTTGTCAGGGCGGACCAAGTGGTTCGCATATTTTTCGTAGGAGTATATAGATTCCGGTCGTATCTTAAAAAATATATTGAAAACATGTGTCGAGCAGGCGCCGAAACGTTCAGCAGACTTGATACGGTATTTTATAATGCTGTGTGTTGTTTTTCCGAAACACGTGATCAGTCGACTGGAGAAGAACGATTTCGATGTCCGTAAACTCGATTATTCCTATACCAAAAGTGACGACACTGACTAATAGGCAGCTTAATCTTTCCTTTACATTTACTTTGTGGGATGGAGAACTTTATTTTGAAGTTTTGATGTTGAAAAAACAAATTGCAGCTATTTTTCTTTGTAAAAATAAATTTAATTTTTAAAAGTAAAACTGTACTTTATAGAAGAATAATAATATAACTTTTAATTTATTAAAATAATATTTGACAAAATTGTCAAATGAATTGTTACAAATCGTAATTTTTATATCTTTATTACTCTTTAATGAGTTCTAAAATTATATACAAAATTTATTAGTTTAGATATTCTTTCGTCTTGTTAAATTAAGTATATAAAAATAATGCAACAAATATTTTGGAAAAAAACAAACAATTTCTTTTTTATTTAATACAATTATTACAAAATTAATCTTAATTAATATGTTTATAGTCTCAAAAAAGCAGATAATTTTGTATAAATAATTAAAAAACAAATTAATTGAGTATTATTAATTATAAAAGTATTTGCAGTAAATATGAAAAAAAGATTCAAGTCATTTGAGTGATTTCAAATAAACCGAGTTGCATCTCGCAAACATTTATTCTTAAGCCTAAACATTTGTACAAACATTAAAACTCGTTTTATTCGTTTTCCTGTGACAACGTTGAAAAATATTTAAAGTAAACGTTCGTTAAAACCATACATGATAAGCGAGTCGTTGGTACAACTATAAATATAGCATCAACTCGGCGCATCGAAGCCACACTTCAAAGGGATAATTTGATGTCTGAAACCAGAGCCAGGATCCCGTTTCCTGCCAGATGACAAAGCTCTCATGTTCGTTTCACGAAATGCAGACTCATTTGCCCTGCAAAGTCTTCCGACTATTTCTGATGTTTTGACAAATTGTAGCAATTCCGATATTTGGACCGAACTAATGAGAAAATTCATTCAAAAGAAATTAAAAAAAATATGAAAAAAAAAATTAAAAAAAAAATTAAGCACAACGCTTCATGGAATAATAAATTTTTGTATAACTGTAAATTATATCCACAATTTGTTCCAGATGTTCTAGTTATCCATAATCTTGATGTTAACATAAACAAGTCAATCATTAATAACATCAGCTTAGACAAGTGAAGAAGAAAAGAATAAGAAGAAGAAGCCCAAACGCAAATTTAATTATTTTATAATAATGTCATATAGTTGAGTGAAAATGCACTCGGTTGAATAGTTACAGTCTACTTTTTCAGGTATTAAGGCTGTTGCTTCTTGTGGTTAGGAATAATAGAACGAAAAGGGAACGTGGGGTACAAAAAATCGCTCTTCATTCATCTTGTCTTATAATAATAAGTGCATTAGAAAGAGACGCTCGTACGGAAATGGTTTACCCTACGGAATAATAGTACGTTGTGCACACTTGAATGAATAACAATTCAAAGCTAGAAAGGAGGACTGTCTGTAATGTTATACGGGGCTTCATATAAAATGAAATAATTCACGATGAAGTCGATTCTTATGATGTACAGCTGAATAGAATCCTCAGGATTATTTTTGTACAAAAGTTTCTTAACTTATTTATGTCTCAATAGTACGAAAATGTGTACATAAGAAATGCGATTTTTATTGTGTGAAATAAAATTTTGATGGACAACAACGATCGAATATAAAGTGTCTAGGAGTATATAATTGATGTGCCACGCAACTTTTATTGTTTATCCGCACGATTATTTATGCAGATTATATGCGAAATTCCTGCTGAATCTATTACGAGGAATAAAATATAAGCTTTATCATAGTTTAAAGAAAAAAAAATTATATTGCGAAGTAGTAAATGAGTTATAATTTTGTGACTGCTTGGGTTTGGAGAAAGAAACAAAATTGGAGAATGGATCGTGCTAATCGAGTCAATCAACGGTCTTGAACTTGACAACCTACTTGACCGAGCATCAGAGCAGATAACATAACAGTCTCAAATTCATATTGGCATTATAATTCTACATTTTTATGTCTTTTTTTAAAGAAAAGAAAAATGAATTCAAAACTTTTAAAAATATCTTTAAATAAATTTGATTTCTATTGAAATTTTTTATTTATAAATTTCTATTATAAATAACGATGTTTAATGTTTTATATCGTTCTTAGATCCATCTAAGATTAACTTAACAATATTGTGATACTTTTAGTGGGAAAATGAACGATTTCTTTGAATTATTTTTCAAGTTTTATTTTCCTGGGATTTCAAAGTTAATAGGTCACTTTGTTCTCAACTTTCATTATTATCTTACAGTGTCGTCTGTCTTGTTAATTTCTTTCACTTTGAATTTTTGACCTTTAGAAACAAAGCGGAATTTCCAGTTGATGAACAAAATTATATCTTTTTATTTTTTTATTAGCCACTATTGCTCTTGCGTTATTATTATGAAAATAATTTAATCATATAGTGTATTTACATAGAATCGGAGAGAAAATTATCGATGTGAATCATATCTTTTTGTCTGAATGACAAAATTAATATACAAAAAGTTGCAACATTTCAAATGTAATATGAAAATTCCAAAAATTAGTGAAATTAAATTGCTACATATTTTAGAATGTAAATTTAAATTTTTTCTGTTACAGGACAAACAGTGTTTTGTTGAATTTAAATGGGAAACCAGTATTACCTGCATTTCCAAGATGAGCTTGAAACCTAGCCACGATCCAAAAATTAATACCAGTAGACCGTCTATATTTAGTAAAAGTTTTTTTAAAATAAATTTATAAAAATTATTCATTGATTTGGTTGAAATATTATGTTATTTAAATTTCTGTATTTTTTTCAGGTTTAATCTGTGCTGTGATATTAATAGTTATTGTCATTGTCGTTGTAATGATCTATTGTTGTAGTTTTGTTCAACAATCGTTTAAAAAAATGAGTACAAAACTCTGCTCGAATAGGAAAGTCAACGACAGCGTTAAATATAGTCGGGTGTGTCATATTAAATAAATTAATCCATATCTTGGACAGACATTACATAAAAGTTAGAAATAACATTCAGCACTGGTTTTCTGTGTGATTTGATTTCATTTGTGTAGTTCTTACTTAAAAGTTCTCATTAATTGTAAAATGCATGCACAATTATTAAGTATTCATCGCAGTATTAATGTCCATCACTTGATTCATTTTGTTCAATCTCAATTTTTTTTCATTTTTTTGAGCCATTTTACATATATGATGAATTAAAAAATGTATGGTAATGGACATTGTAAAGAATTCAAAATTTGTTTTTATATTTTTAGTCCAATTTGAATTTGGTACAATTCAAAAACGATTTTATTTGTTTAAGAACTTGATAAACCGGAATTTCCGGTTTTTATATTTTTATATTTGCTCCTAATGAACAATTATATCGACAATATTAGCTTGTTAAATTTATTAATATGAAGCTTTTTTTGAATTCATACATTTTTTATTGTTTGCTATTATTATTTGACACATAAAAACATTATTATATTGTAGAACTGTAGTTTTTAGTGTTTGTCTTGTTCATGTCTGTACGCTAAATCGGTACCTTTGAATTGTGCCGCTTATCGTTTAAGCATAGGTAAATTATTTGCTTTCATCATTTCCATAAGATCTTTTTTAAAATGCTATTTATAAAGTTTTATGTAAATAAGATTTTTATACATTTACAAAAATCAACAGTTCAAAATTACTCAACTTTGCAATGATAATTGTATATTAAATACTTTTTATCGTTATTAGACAATATATTTAAAATGATTATATCTATAATATTTTAATTTTATAAGATTAACATGAATTACTATCGGTTTAGCGTATTTGACAAGTTCTATTTCGTACATATTTGTATCATTTTTCACGTAATAAATGCACTTTGCAAGAACGTTGGTAAATTCATTCCATCACCTTATAGTAAAGTTGCATGCATGAGTCACTAAAATTTTTGTTTTCTTTTTTTCAAAGAAAGGACACTAAATAAAATATATTATATTTTTATTATAGGTCAATACTACTGAAGAGGCCCGATTATTATTGGATGGTCCTGACAGTGCGACAGCATGTCAAACTGATAGTAGTGATGATGAATTGCTAGACATATAATCACATATGGTATATGTGATGATTATTATTAATAAACAAAATTATTAAAATCGTAATTTATAAAAGTTACAAATTTTAGTTTTGATTAATTTTTAAATGAAAAAAAAATAATTTTAGTTTTTCAAGATTGTTTTTCTGTTTGGTTTTTGTTAAATAATATTCTGCTATAATTAACTGTTACGTTCCAAACAATTTTATACAGTTAATACAAATTGTTTAAAATTTAACTCTTTATAATTCTCAAAAATTCGATAATTATATATAAAAATTACTTAATTTTAGTAACTTTACAGTAAATTAATTTTTACTGAGAACATTTTTTTTTGACTGAATATTAATTTAACTACTTTTATGTTTCTTTATCTAGTCCATTTGTAATAAGATTCTTTAAAATGTACATGTTAGTGTAGCCAGAAATGATAATTGCCATATTTACATTATTTACTAAATAATAAATCTTGAAACATTTTACCTATAAAATCCTCGTGAAAAATGTTTAAAATTATATTTACAAAAAATTTATTAAATTGAAATGAAAAGAATGTATTTTATCAATCGAATGAAAGCAAAATTCTTCTCAGTGAAGCTTCAGATAAAAAAATGTTTAGTTTTGTTTCGATCTATTAATATTATTAATTCTAAATTTAATGGCACATAGCAGTAGTCGTATTTGTGAGTCATTTGAGTAATACGAATATTTTTTGCATTTTTGCTTTGCTAATTTTTAAAGAATCAGTTAGCTTTCTTACTGAAAACTCGTCACAGTTTTCCAATAATATGTATAATAAGTAGTTACAATGTAATATTAATTCTGTTTCAAAAATAAGCAAGTTACATGTAAAAGTAGAAATTATTCTATTCACGTAGTTCAACTTTATTAAGAATTGATATATACATTAATTATAGATTTTCAATAATACCAAAGAAACTTCATAACTAAAAATATTTCTGGCTATACTGTACGCTCATACCCAAAGAATGTAGTTAAACATGTAACCATTTATATATAATGAACTATATGATAAATTTTGTTATGGGCAATGAAGATATTTTGTTGTTGATAATTTAAGTTTCAACTATAATTTAACTCTGCAAGATATTTAAGTTTATACCAAAAATGTTATTACGGTATATAATGGTATATATTTTGCAGTTTTCCAACGAGACTAATTGAAAGTGATTTTTCTGACTTACATAATGAAACTAAACAATATTTCGTTTACTTATTTTTTTTTTAACGAACTATTAATTTTGTTTTTTTTTATTTTTGATTTTATCAGTAATTACTACATCTTAGTTGCATTTTTTATTTTGTACACTTGTTTTATTCATTATGTAAAGATGGTAAATTTATAAATTTTCATGTATGTAAATGTTCTCATACATATTGTGTAAAAATGTTCTGTAAATAAATATGTAAAAAAATGATATATTATTTATTTAAATAATGTTTATACTTCAAATGTACAAAATCTATTTCATCATAATAATAAATTGAATGCCAGTAGAATTTAAAAATGAAATGTCTAATTTTGTTTAAAAAACTAATTTAAGTTATAATAATTTTGTCCATTGGAATACAAAGGACATTATTTTTTATTATTATTTTTGTTTAAATTATTGTTCCCTTCTGAAGTTTTGCAGACATTTATCAGATCTTGCAGCCTGAATTAATCATACTATTACAAAGTATGTTCTCTACACATTTGTGAACGCTTGATTCAATACGCGTACACCATCTGTATTATGTAATCTTCAACTAAGGTGAACGGTATTGGTGTAGGTCGGTATAAAACACAAATAACTTTTTAACTTTTAAAAATATAAGATTTTTATTTTTTATACAAATAATTTTCAGAAAACTCATTAGTAAAATTTATGTTAACAATAAAACATCAGTGTATTTTACATAATATTAATAGTTTTAATTTTCTTTACAGCAATTCAAAAGGAATAATTTGTTAACAAATTGTATAAAATTAGGGTTTTTTTTTAATAAAAGTATTTATTTTTGTACAATTAACTGTTATTTAAATATGATAATAAGATTGAACAATTCTATTTAGACATTATTATTTATATTAAAAGTATTATTTCGTTTTTATTTCAGTATCAAAGTCACCCCTCATACATATTATGACAAAATTTAAAAACAAACAATCGAGCCTTTTCAAACGTTTGTGATCTCAATTGAATTGATCGGCCCCACTGGGTGGTAGCTCCCTTTAAGTCACATCCACACCAATCAGCCATAAATTCACCTCTACTTTGCAACCCTTCGCAACCCTCTTGTAAACTCGACCATCGACGCGGACAAAACTTGTTCCATGGCGGCGACGGGTCACTTATCTCCGTGCACATTTCATGTTTTCTTGGTCCACATAACTTCATTCATCCCTCATCAATCAACAACGAAAAAAGTGAAACAATTAACACCAATTGAAATCGTTTTCTCCCCGTGAAAGATTCTAATTTGAATAAATTGAAGCGCGCGTCGAGCTTACCGCGAAGGGCAGTCAAAATACATCCCCAAACAGAACAAGAAAAACGAGATAATAGTCCAAGCATAAGTCTGATTGTGCTTGTGCACTCATCTAAATTGTTCTTAAATTTGATGTCAACGTGTTAGAAAGAATTGGGAAGCACTCGCTGAATTGATAATGGGTCGAACATGTGCAGCGTCTTATTGTCATTAGCTCTGACAGTGAATTTGCATTGTGAACGGGATTATCGAATGGATCGTATGGCAAACTCAAAGATCAACGGATGCTGCATTTTGGCAAGCTGTCACAGGGAGAATCAAGG
>JABFPM010004014.1:0-13363 GCA_022817325.1 Idris sp. 1 HC-2018 | reverse complement strand
TATTGCCATCTGTCTGTCATTATTATCACTAAAATAGTTACATTCAGATATGTGTGATATGAAGTTGCTCACGTTCTGACAAGTGAGCATTCTGACATATGAGCTTTCTGACACTTAATGCTGACTCGACAAATGAAACTTTAAGCTTTCTTTCACTTCTAAAAAATTTTTTCTCATTCATCTTATAAAATGATGATGATATTTAAAATTGAAATTAAAAGAAATATATACACATGTGAAGGATTACCCAAATTTTTGATCGACAGTGTGATTAAATTAGTTTTGTTAGTAATTCTCACGATATTTTTATCTGATTGCAGTAAAATAAAGTGTTATGTTATAAATTATACAATTTATCCCATTTTCACTTCGGACATCATACTTAAAAAAAAATTTGGACAGCAGTCTGACTGTAGCCAGATATCCCAGTTAACTCGATAGTATTAAAGTTATCAATATACAATTCAGTATTACAATTTATCTATACATATGTGGATAAATCTAAAACATTTTAATACTGGATTGTGCATCTTAATACTTTTAATACTACCTCGTTTACAGAAATCCCAGATTTTAAATCTCTAATCTCTATTTGAAGGGTTAAACAATTGTTGTAATTACAATCAAACTTTAATTCGAACAATTCTTTTTTCTTAGTGTATTGATTTAACATATGAAATTAGAGTAATCGCTTTTGTATTATTATTCAAATTGTAATTTCTTATTTATCAAGTTACCTCTGGTACATTTATATCTTCCGCAATAACAGGTACGTTAGGTTCTTCATCAATTTCATTGTGCTCAATAATATTCTGATATATAACATCATCTTCTCTTGCGTCTTCTATCTGTTAAATAAATAATTAATAATACACTTAGATTTGTTGAAAACAATTATTTTTCGTTTTCTTTGTGGTTGCTTATAATTGCTACTTCCACCTTAGAATAATTGAATACAAATTTACATACTAACAGCGGAACAGTGTCAACTCTGTTCAGACAAGGACTTCCAATTCACATGAATGAAATGAACATGCTTTACACATATTACGTACATATAATGTTTTTTTCATAAGGACACAGAAATGATGCAGACAAAAGTGTTGAAAAATTGCAAGTTCACGAAGTATGTGTCTGACATTTTTTAATAAACAAAATATAGAGTTTACCTGAAATGCATTATTAATAGCAAAGGCACCAAGTCGATTTTTAAGTCTGTAAAGCGTAGTTTTTGGAATGCACTCCTCCCTGTCGTTAAAATCTCGATCTAGATAAGTCATATATCGTCCTTGTCTGTTCATATTGTGCGTAGCCTACAAAATGTATAATAAAACAAAAATTAAAAAAAGTTAATTATGAAATTTCTTCGTCTTAAAGGGAGACATGATACTAAATTAACTCTTGCCTTATTCTTAGTTATTTGGGCAGAGGCAACTTTGAAATTCTAAAATGAAAAACTATTTTTAATTACAGATTTAAATTCCTCAAGAAATCTCCAATTGTTTGACCCAGAAATGGTTCAGTTTTTGTTTAACATTCATTAAAAAAAAATTGGTACAAGATTAACACTTTAATCATTGAAAATCTAAATTCAGGGAATAAGGACTCCAGTGAGCTGGAGCCAACTGCTTGATATAACCACACATTATACCAAGTGATAAAAAATAAGAAAACTATAGAATCCGAATATGCAATAAAAATTTAATTTCATTTAAGATTTTAAAATTTATACTTAAGAGATATATCCAAAAAAACACCTTCGAGAATAAAAAACACCAAAACATTTGCTCTTGTGGTACGATAATACCGTGCTCACCTCAAGCGTACCCGCCCTTGATGCATAATGCAATATTAATTCATAAAGTACTAATTATGTTATTGTCAATCATTGAAAGTATAAATAGTTATGTATATTTCTCTGATATAGTATGATTGTCGACATCAGTTTTTTGTTATACAAGTTATTTTTGTTTAATTTTTGGTCACAGTAATAGAAAATACTAACTTTTATTATATTACCTTTCTTAGATATAAAATAATTGGAAATTTTAGGGTTTCACTATGTCTCTTAATTGTTTGTACATATTGTATAAAATTAAATTGTATTTTTGTAAACTTTTTATAAAAATTTAACAATGACAACAAGAATTCATTACAACTTTTTATACAGCTGTTTACATAAAAAAATGTAAATTACAAAATTCCAATAATTTTACACACTTTTAGAAAACATACTTATAGATTTGATATAAAAACTAAGTAACTTGTCACGATGCGTGACACTCTGTTTTAAATAAGCTGTATTACATTTCACGACATTGTAAGCGGTCCATTTATTTTACAGTCAAACTATCTTTTCATTATTCATAACTGTTTCCTGCCACAAACATAAAAACTTATGTAACAAATTCCTACTTACAAATTGAGTATTTGAAATATTCATAATAAAACACAATGACAAGTATTTTCACTTTATGCAGGATTGAAAATCCTTTTTTCTATATTGCACTGCATTTTCTATATCATTTTACTTTTTCAATAAAATTATTATTAAATGAAATTTAAAATTTTAATTAATATAAACACAACATTTTTTATTTTTTGAGCATACTTGTCACAGAAATTTCAATGAAATGAAAATCTGTAAGTAATTTCAATCATTTTTACTTTTACAATTTGAACACCACATTTGAAAATAAACAAAACAAACCTAATTCAACGTTTGTCACATTTTTCCATTTCTTTTACTTGGCGAATCTTTATTATGTTAATTGTAAAACCGACAGACTCCTCAACTATACGGCACTTTATACTATAGATAGATCAAAATATAAAAACAATATGATAGGCAGAAAACTTTGGCCTATAATATGCCTCATTCACATGCTGCTTTCTCTGTCTCTTTCTCGCACGGTGGCAAAGAACGTTTAGTTTGTTTTGTTTTGAAAAGGAAGGTCAATGACATTGTGCGATTCATTTTTGCTGTTAAAAACGTAAAGAATAATCAATATAAGAAAAAGTTTTTATATCCATTTTATTATTAAAAATGATTACACATGCGTATGTCAAAATAATTGTCACAGGTGAAAAAAAATAGTACCGATTCACTACGTGCAGAGGTTCAAACCAACTGACGAAAATGATTTTGACGTGAGAAAACGTTACCCAATTCAATTCAGTGAAACAACGACAGGGGTTTATTTAGGAAATGTTCTTCTCCTAGGCAGTAAGTATTCGATTATTAATTTGTTCGGTCAAATAACTTTTATACTTGTTACTATGCAGTCATTAATTCTATATTTAAATTGAATTTATATTAAATGAAAGAAATTATGGTTTACATGAGTATTATTCATGCAATGTATATACAAATTTAATTAATAATTAAAATATTTTATTGTAAAAGTGATTTTTTGTCAACAGTATTTTTGCATTGCTTATTAAAAAGTATTTATAATTTACAAGTATTTATAGAATGTTTCAGAAATAATTTTTTTTACTTTCAATGTGTTTATTAAATAACTCTGATAAAACATAATATTCATTAATATTACATTAAACTGCTGAAAATTCATTTGTAATAAATCTGATAACAATAAAAAACATAGAAACGTTTTGAAAATTGCCTTGTTTTAAATATTTGTCAATAAATAGTACCATTTTATATTGTTATAAGCATTAACAAATTAAAGAGACAAATGGTATATATTTTATTTTAAATACACATTTTTTTACTTACATTATAAGTTTTGAATTATTCTTTCAGTAATCATGAGGTTAAAAAAATGAAAATAATGTTTAATTAAAACAATTCTGTTAAAAATTTTAGACTGTAATGTTTGTATTTGCATTTGCGTTATATGAAAATGTTTTTACAAATTGATAAATGTAAGTAATTGCTCTAAAGAATCGACTCTATGATAACATTGCAATATTATTTCAGGAAGTTGCAAAGATGTACAAGACAAAAAGAATAATCTTGGAAAAAGATTAAGAATTCCAACCGAAAAAGTAACTAGAAGTGGTTCCTCCAGTGGTTCATTACAAAGAAATAATGCAATGAGAAAAAAGAAGAAAAGTATAGTAAGTTTGTTACAATTTTTATGTAATAAATTTAAGACTTAACAAGTTACGCTCGCAGTTGTACATGCTTTGTCATAGATAAAATAAGTAAAAACACGCATAAAAAATGTCTGTTTCATACAAGGTAGTATGTACATAATTTAATATAACTATTAATGACGTATTTTTGTAATGTATGGAGATCATACTATATACAAATATAACAATAAAGCTTAAATGAAATTTAATTTTTAATAGTACTATAGGTCTCTTTAAGAACACCTATAGTTCTTTAAAAAAAGGGATATAAAACATTTTGGCACCATACTGTACTAAGTAAAAATTATACTTATTTCATTGTTGTTCAAGTTGGAAATATAATGGGGTTGTCTCAAATTTGTATTTATCTTTTTTAAAATTAAAAATTTTGTTAATAATAAAGTTTTTTTTTCAGCAAGAGAATAAAATATCCAAGACAAGTGAAGGAAACAGTATTTTGAGAAAAAAATAGAAATTTTTTTGAAATCACGCCAGCCACTTATAGAATAAAGCATTGAAAATCAAAAACATAATAATGGTATATAATATTTTATCAATTGATATACAAAGTATAAGTACAATAATGAGGCTTAAGATGCACGTTTCATTAAAAGACGAGATATTGTTATAACAAAACGTCGACGCATATGCACTTTTCTTTATTTTCTGCAGTGTACATACTTAAAAGTCTTTTAATTGTAAACCTTGAAAGGATATTTTCGTATTTAAAATTCGATTTTCCTTTACTGCGTGTGTTTATGTTTGCTGTATCGAAAGGAAATTTAGAAGATTATATAAAATCTAATTCACTTTATAAAAACAAAATAAGAATGCGGTGACGTTTTTGCCAAGCTATCTTGCGTTTGAAATGTTGAAATTATCAAATATTTCATGATTATTGTATGAGTTTTCAATAACATTGAACATTTTGAATTTATAGAAGAACCTGTGAATTCAGAAGAACCGCCAAAAACTCCGGAACTTTTTAAACCTGTATGGGCTTCAGAACTTCGAGAATTAAATAGAGGCGGTAATATATTAATTTATTAATATATGAATTAATTAATATATCTTTATGTTGATAACAACTATTCAATATAGTATATTATGTTATTGTATTACTCTTGCCACAGCTTGTGTATTTCATATATAAATATTTTATGAATTATATGGAATTTTAACTTTATTGGAATAAAAATACCGAAAAATTTCCATACAATATCATATTAATTTTTAAAAATATTTATATCATAATTTAAAATAAACATTTGATATTCAAAAAAAATTTTGTAAAGCATTAATAAATAAGCATTGCACCACCTATTACCGTCAATGGCAATAGTGATGTATACGTTTATACGTTAAAATATTATTAAAAAATAAATGCAAGTCCCATTAATTGAGTTTTATATTTATGTAAAAATTCATTTTTATTAAAAAAATAATAATTCCTTGGATTTGCAATTATTTTTAAACTTTTAAAAGTGTCAATTACTCTTGCCATTTCCGCGCATAGGTGCAACTACCTTGTAGAACTATATTTTAAAAATAATTTATAAATATTGTGATTTTTGAGAAGTTGATGTTTTTTATATTATTCAACTTCATTAATGAATGAGAGTAAATTGAATTTACCTATGTCTTAAATAGGGTTAAATGTCAGAAAAAATCTGTTTCATAACATGAATCAGACTCCAATAAATCTGCGGACGTCTTTGGGAAGACAACACCCTGATCAATATATGAGTACATTAATGGTAAGAGTTTTCGATGCAGAATATGTTGTCATGTGTTATCTTTTTCAGTAGTTTATAATTAAATTTAACTCTTCAATCACTTTCAATACTTTTCTATGTTTTTTATATTTATCTAAAGAAAAGAATCAAATGTGAGTAGTGAACAAAGATACAGAGGACTGCAGATACACACACGTTCGCGTAGAGGGACAGGACGAGAGCCACCTTCAGCAACTATTACATCTATTAGTCAACAAAGAAGCATAACAGATGATCCAGCCTGCGAAACACGTCAAATACATCAATACGAACCAACTACAAGAACACAATCCCCAAGTATTCTTACAACACTAACACAGAGAAACGGATTTTTATTTCCAGTTTCCTCAATATCCGTAAGTCCTAAGAAGAAGAAATTCTACATATAACAAAGAATATAGAGAAGAGATTAAAAGCATTTAAAAATAAATTAGTTTTTAAGGTCTGAGGAGCTGAGATTAAAAATCTGCTAAGTTTACATTTTGCATTTTAGAAAAAAAAACACCTTCCTCTGTATTCAGTAAAAGGAAAAATATAGCAATCAAACTATTTTAATATTTATCTAATATCATCATAATGCTAATATATAATTAGATTTTTTAACTTTATTTAAAAGAAATAAAAAAATAAAAATTGGACTTGGCGGGTTTTGAAATTAATGTTGCGGATCTAGCGGGTATTTAAAAGAATCACTTATTTTCACATTTTACATTGGAATATTGACATTTTTAGTTAGTTGTTAATACGAAATAGTTTTTTATTTAATAAAAAATTGAACTTGCCGGGTTTTGAACCAAATAATTTCTCAAGAAACTATTGGAATAAAAATTTTATTAAGGTAATTTTTTTCATTAATCAAAGTATGTGGACTTGTGGAAAAAAATTTGTTTGTCTTGGCGGGTTTTGAATCTCACCTCTTTATATGAAGGATTCGTTGGATATTTATTTTATTGTTTTTTAATTGTTCATTAATTTCTATTATAAGTGGTAGTAAAAATACCAATACCCCTTTAAATAACTGAGTAAAAATAGTAACTATAAATTGTTTCTGTTAAAGAAGTGAAACATTTCTATTTGGAAAAAAATGCATCAGACATAAATTGTAGAAAAAAAAATAATCAATGTGAACGTAAAACATACAATTTATGTTTTTATTTAGCAACGAGAATAAAATGTACAAAACTTGAAAGAAATGTGAATATATTAAAGCGATCAATGTTTTAATACTATTAATTGATATAATTATTTGTTTATATTTGCAGAAAAAAAATTATTTGTTATAAAATCGCTGTAAATTATATTCTAATATTTTTCTATAACTTTCAATCTTATTTCAATTGTATTATTCTATTAGAGAGAAGAATTAAATTTGAATTGCCAATTGTTGACACAGAATAATCAAGAAAGACGCACGAATCGCCATATTAACTTGACAGGACCTTCGCTGGTACACATGATAAGTCCGAACAGAGAGAAAGAACGAGAACCATATGCTGCAACTATTACATCTACAAATCAAGAAATAAACATAATAGAAGGTCTAACATTTAGTGCTGAGCATCGTTCACCTTTGCTTGAAGAAACCGAACAAGAGCCAACCGAAATAAGACAATCTCCAAGAACTCCTACATTACCAAATGAAGTTTTATTCCAAGCACGTTCAAAATCTGTAAGTTGTCAAAAGGAGAAATAAGAAATTTTAAAAAAAAGATTCAAAATGATTCCAATTGTCTAAAAATAATGAAAAATAAAATATTTTTAAATCTCCCTGATAACACGGTTTGGTTAAAGTTTGATTAAAGTTTGATTAAAGTTTATGCAAACTGTGGAGTTTGCCCGCAATTTTGCACAAATTTTGAGTAAACTTTTTTTATAATTTATTATTTTTGAATTTTCCAGACACCTGCAGAAGACTTTTTAGTAAAATTTATTAATAAATATTTGCATAAAGTTTGCATCAAGTATGATTAAATCGTTTGTGCACAGCAGTATTATCAGGGCTATTTCACTTTCTTTCAATTATCGTTCGTTTTCTATAATAGATGGTGATGAAAAATAGCAATCTCTTACAATAAGTAACTAAGAAAAATGGCTGCATATCGTTTCATTTGACGAAAAATGAAAAATTGAAAAAAATTTAAATACAAATAATCAATATGAAATTAGAAGTAACAAATTTTAAATGTTTTATTTTTCGTCAACAGTTTCTAAATAATGTCTATTACTTATCAGAAATTAAAATATATTCAAATGTTCAAATTTGTTTACCATTAATTTTTATTATTTATTATGCTTGTGCTTCAATAAAAGCTATACATTTCTTTATCTATATTCTTTATTCTTTCAGAGAGAAGAACCAAATGTCGATAGTGAAATGTCGATACTTAATAGTCAAATAAGACGTAGAGAACGTGCACAGATCTTGACAGGACAACCTCCGATACCACGCAGAGAGATAGAACGAGAAATACATCCTGCATCTGCGGCAACTATAAGTCAACAAGTTAGCATAATAGAGGATCCACCCTTGGATATGCAGAAAGAAGTGGAAAGAGAACAAGATGAATTTTTACCAAGACAAACTCCGGTACATCATGAAGTAGAAACTCCGGTACATCGTGAAGAAAGAATAGAAGAACAATTTCTGCCAAGACAAGACCCGGTACATCAAGAAGTGGGAAGAATGGAAGAACAAATTGCGCTAAGACAAATTCCGGTACATGAAGAAGTGGAAAGAGCAGAAGATCAATTTCTGCCAAGACAACCTGAAATGCATTTAGATCCGCCAAGGGATAGAGAATTAGACCCACTTTCTGAAGAACAGCATTTATATATTGTCATCAACGGAAGGGTAAATGCTTTGTTTATGAGAAAAATTCTCTTTAAAAAATTTCACTCTATTGAAAGTCACTTGATGAGAAACCGTATTTTTCTAAATGTTGACGTATTTAATTTCGAATTTTGTTAGTGAAGGAGATGATTAAAATCTAGTGTCAACAACATATATTTAATATATGTTATTAATATATATAATATAATCTTCTAAAATAAATCAAGCGATTCTTTGATAATGGGAAAACAATTTTATAGGTTAATAATTACAGTTTATAATTAACTATTGTATGACTAATAATGGTGCTCAGGTTTCATATTTATCAAAAATGAACTTTGCAATTATTAATCATTTTTGAAATTTTTTTTAGGTTATTGTTATTAATTTAATCTGATTTATAATAACTTTGAATTGTTGTTCTACGACAATTATAAGTAAAGTTATTAATAATTTAAGATTTCTTATTTTTACTATATTTTCTTTGTATATATTTTGGGTCGACGCCCTACTAATTATTTTTCTCACCAAAAACTAACCTTTTTGTTGTTAACAATTTTGAATCTTTCTTTCTACAATGTTGTTAAGCTAATTTTTATAATCTAATATAATTTTTAATAATAATTTTATGAGGGTTTTTGGCGGAGTTATTAACGACTAAAGTAGAAATTAAAAGATATGCCTATATTGCGTAATAGTGCGTTTCAGTGAGTTCAAGGGTAGTGTTATATCACAATAGAAACAAAAAATTTTAACAATTTATGACAACAAATTATAGAAGTTGACTATTTGATTAATAACGCCTAGGATAGCTATTTTACAATTTGTATTTCAAAATATAATTTTGACATTTAAAGATTTTCACGAGCTATTTGTTATCTCTTGGATGTTTTTGAATGTTGCAAATTATAAACTGTTGAGAATTATAATATGTTTTTGTTTTTATAGTGTATTTTTAAAATAATTAAATAAAAATGATATTATTTTAGGTAAATATAGGAGGAAATTTTGTCATAACTGAACGACAATGGACAGTCATAAATAAGAGAAAATCATTTCCTCGAATTGTAAAAGACATTTTGTTGGCAGTGTATGGCACACAAGGCTGTTGTCAACGTTGCTTGGATCCTAAAAGAGTAAAAGAGCGATTACCTAATGTGCAACGCCAAGCGATTCCTCAGGAAGAATTAATAATTTTGACGTAAGAATATATCGACATGTTTTACGAAAAAGTTTTCTATATTACATCCACGTGTGCATTTAAATGGAGTTGTATAAATTCATATTCATTTAAAGTTAATTGTTTTTCATTGACAACTATATCTTTACAGATTTGAAGTGAATGTATATGAGTTTTGTATCCATTAAGGTGATTTTTCAGTCAGACACTTACATATAAAACGATTTCAGGTCCACAGTGTAAATAACTCGACAGATTCAAATAAAAAATAAACTTAACCACTCGTTCACTTTTACTGAATTTTTGTATCCATTTTTCATTTAATTTTGTTGAGTAGTTTTAGTTATTTACCTGAAGTTGCATTTGAGATGTAAACATGCGACTGAAGAACCACCTTAATTGTTACATTTATTTTGTAAATAAATAATAAATGACTTTAATATATTTGAATAATAACTAATTAAATTTTTGATCAGTTAAATAATTATGTAAATCCGATTTAATGAGACATTAAAATATTGTGTAATTCTTTTTTTGCAAAAATCAAGAATCTACTTATAAATATGCTGGTACAATAGTTATTTTCACAACTTGTCGCAGTGGTGAAAACATCAATTTTTGCTAATCGTAATTACGTCACTCATGACAAAAATGGATTGTTTTCGTCATTAGTGACAAAAACTACAGTTTTCGCCTTTGTTACACGTTGAGGAAAATGTTAGTTTCAACAGGTGCTTAGCGACACTTGTTTAAGAATATAATATTAATATTGTCAATATTATGTTATATTTTTTCCGTTTACATTAACTAAATTAAAATTGTAATTAAAATAATTAATTTATACATACTCCAATTGCAGCCTGTTTCTTTTTAATAATTATATTTTATAAATTGGTGGCGTGTAATGTTTTATCGCTTAATTTGAGACATTAAAATATATGACTAAGAACTCTGATACATATATACGATTAGTTTCCATAATTTTCATTTTTTAAACTCGAGTAGTTGTAATGAAAAATCCACTGTTCTCCAAAACATCAAACTGTGCTATATAAGTTTATAATTACAAAATTGCAATTTGCTTTCGTTTCTGTTTTGCTACGTCGGGGAACATTACGGAAACATATTCTTTACATTGTAAATTCTATCCAATATTAAGATTAATTTTCTATTTTAATTGCACAGATACTCATGTAAATTTGTGTATTTGTTAACAAAAAAGTAGTCAAATCTTGTCATTCTGAGCATTAGTACTAAGATATATAAAAAATTAATAGTATATAATGTTTACAGATGATGATGACATTGAAAACTACAAAAAAACTGGTCCTCGAATACACATAAAAAAAATTAAAGGATCACCAAATATAGGAATATCGAAGCAAAAACCGACGGTAAAATTAAATTTACAATTTATTATCAAAAGTAACCTTATTATTCTGAAAAGTCTCAGTATTAAAAAATTTAATTTATCTTACTCGTACGGAGAAAACGTAATTTCTCCTACTGATTTTGGTAGGAGAAGAGAACGATTCCCTCACTGTTAGAGAAGTGAAGAGAATGGGAGAAGACCTAACTTCTCCAACGCTGATGAGTGGGAGGATCGTCGCAAACGACATGAAGTAAGCATCAGGTGTTCTCTCGTGCCCAGACGTAGTCATTCTTTTCGTTAAGCTAAATTGCAATTTTTATTACGCGAGTTGTGTTTAACTGTGGTTGATGATCGTGTTTGTTAATCGCGTTTGATAATCGTGGCAAAATGAATAATAATCTTAATTTGCCAAAAGAAATTATGAAAATGGCGGCCAATGCCGAAGACCAAATTATACCGCAAAAATCGGCAAATAAATACGTTAACGCTTACAACCATTTCCAAAAGTGGAGAAATGATAAGAAAGTTACTTCTTTTGCTGAGCCCGTATTTCTTGCTTTTTTTAATGAAATGTCGGCATCTTGGAAACCTTCGACAATGTGGGCCAGGTTCTCCATGTTAAGGAGCATAATAAATGTGAACCACAATATTAATATTGCAAATTATACAAAAGTATTGGCATTTTTAAAACAAAAAAGCAAGGTATATAAATCCAGAAAAGCTGACAGTTTTACAGAAGAAGACTGTTATAAATTTATCACTGAAGCACCAGACCAACATTATTTAATGACAAAGGTAAATTGTTGAAAAATTTAAAATTATAAAAAATGTATAATTATATATTTATTGAAAGCAAATAAAAATTAAATTTAGATTAATTAATAAATTAATAAATTAATTAACTTAATATTTATCATTAAAGTATTTTATTTAACTGAAAAAAATAAATTAAATTAATAAAAAAATTGAATATTTATTTTAACTAATTATAAATAAAATAAATAAAAATATTAACAAAAAATATATAAAATTACATAATAACATTGTTATTTATTGTTTGTCATTATGTTTTAAATTGATTTCTGTAATTTTTATTTAGGTCGCATTAATTTTCAGAATCAACGGATTGTGCAGATGTGACGAACTTGTCAAACTTCGTTTTGATGAGATTAAAGACTACGGAGATTTTTGGTTGGTTGATTTGAATCGCACTAAAACATACAAAGATAGACATTTTATTATTGATGAGAACTTCTATCAATGAGTCAAAAATTATGTTAAACTTCGACCACAAAATGCTGCAAAGGATAGATTTTTCTTGCAATACCGCGACGGAAAATGTACTATCCAACCTGTTGGAATAAATACAATGTACAAGCAGCCAAAGAAAATAGCAGATTATTTGGGATTGACTGGTGATTACAGTGGGCACAGTTTTCGGAGAACTGGTGCGACTACAATGGTGAACGGTGGTGCTGATCTTCTCTTATTAAAAAAAGCTGGAGGCTGGGATTCGGACCAAGTTCCTCAGGGCTATGTGGAAAATTCAATGACTCAAACAAGAAAAATAGGATCTTTCATTTCTAAATCGGTGATGGCACAGCCATTGAAAGAAAATTATCCCCAGAATTTGCAGTCTGTGACCAGCACATCATTTCAGACTCAAACACCAGCTCCTGGAAAATCTGCGGTAACCAAGTCAAGGGCCAGTTCAACGATAACTTCATCAACTGTAATATCGACAGACACCGACACGACAGCTCAAGAATTAGGTAAAACAAATTTTGTAATTTAGATTTTGTTCACTCATTTTTGATCGTTTTTTTAAAAATATTATTTTTTATATAGAATACGTTATTCCTGATTCGGCCAGGTCTTCACCGTTATAAGAAATTTCACATGTGTGTCCTACAGTAGTGTCATCTGCAGTCAATGATACCGTTTCTTCTGAAAAGAATGAAGAAGTAAGTAGCATAATCTATGATTATGTTACAAGTAATCTCGTTTTTCTGCCTTTGACGACCTCATCACCAAAACCCAGTCAACCTTCAACATTCGTATCTGCAAATCAATTGCCCAACGCTCAAATTTTAGGTAAAATAATT
>JABFPM010004013.1:0-13366 GCA_022817325.1 Idris sp. 1 HC-2018 | reverse complement strand
CGGAGAGAATTATGATTTTAAAAATTACGATCAGTGCTAGTAAACTAAATGCATAAAGCACTTATTATATTATATTTAATCATTATTTAAAAGAACTATAGCGGTGCTAGAAGTTTTTCAAATAACGTTTGAACTTTTTTAAACAATATTTAAAAAAGTTCTATCACTGCTAGTTTTTTTTAAATAGTGATTGAATATAATCTAATAAGTGTTTCATGCATTTAGTTTACTAGTACTGATCGTAATTTTTAAAATCATAATTCTCTCAGTGTACTCAAATTCTGTTTTACGAAAGCTTACTGCGTTTAGTTAAAAAATTATTTAATCATATATTGGGAGAAACAACCCCCAAAGAACACACACGTGGAATCCATGTGGATTTGAAGAAGATAATCTAAAAACAAAACATTGGAACCACGTGTGTATTTGGGGAATCTACGTGGAAACTGCGTTGAATTGTCGATGAAAATCCGCAAATGATCCTCTGGATGTTCCTCGAGGAATCAACTATTATCTGCGGACATTTCTCGACAATTCAACAAAATGTCCACATAGATTCCACAAAATATACACGCGGTTTCAAAGTTTTGTTTGTGGATTATCTTCTTTAAATCCACGTGGATTTATTTAACTATTTAATGGAGAAAAATATAATATATTTTATAAATATCATAATATATTATCATGAAGGTTAAAAGTACTAAAGATATGCCCAGATATATTAGGGTGTCCGTAAATTTATTTTTCCGGAATCAAGCTATTTTTTAGGAAACGATAGAAAACTACAGGATAATACACACACAAATTTTTATTTCGTAAAATACCGCCGTAACGAAAATATTATTTTAAATAATATAAGGAGAATATTGAGCTTAGTTTAAATAACACCATCGTTGTGGCACAATATTCTACGAAATTTTGTTGTTTGTATTTTTCTGTAACTTTTTTATCATTTTCTGCGAAAGTAGCCTGGTTCCGGAAAAAACTTAACAGGCATCCCAAATATATATGAGCATGTTTGCAGGATTTCAGGATATATTGACTTATTTATGGCTGCAGATTTTGTACGAGAAAGTAATCATTGAAGGGTATTAATTTCTAAGTTTTTAGTCCGATATAAAATCGTTTTTATTTAATTCAGAAAAAAGTTATTAGATATAAGCCTAAAACTTCTGACGTAATCTCTATATTTTGAGTTACCAATTATTTAAATTAAAAATGACAAATTTAGTTCACCTCAAAAGTAATTATTGGTCTATTATTATAAATTTAGTTATATTTTGTTGTTACAACTAATTCAGCTGGTAAATTTCTAAAATTATATAGATTAAAATTTGTTAATAGTAAATGTCCTATAATAGTTTTGTTTATAACTATACCATAATAAATAGAATGTATTATACAACATTAAGTTACTTCGTTTCAATCGAATAGCATTTACAAGTTATTACCACAATTAGTCTTTATTAAGATCATAATACTAAATCGTTAATACATGAATGAAAATTATAATAATAGTAACTATATATAATCAGTATACACACTTAAAGTTATTACCCTTTAACTTTCAATGCAATATAACACCTTAACAAGATCCTTTTCTAGTTTAAAATTGTTGTTGGTACATCCACTTTAACCAAATTCATTTATGAAATTAAGGTATTTTTTTGAAAAAGAAGACATTAATTTAAAGAGACAATATCTAGAACCAAATCTTGTGATTCTATTAACATTTATAACAATCTTATCAGGCTGCTTATTATTCAACCTGGAGCACCGTTCTATCGTTTTATTCTAAATGAAATTGAAGCATATATGGCCTATATTGTATTTTTTAAATTTTTTGATTTTACTCTTTTACACATTTAAAGCACACAACAAGATATTTTCTTTGGATTATAGTTTTTCATCTATTTTGCGATAAAAAATGCATTTTACTCTAATAAAACCTTCATGTTAAATGAGCTTCAAAATTTCAGACTTGCTTATATACTGACAGATTTAACAGCTTTTTTGCACTAACATTTCACGATTGCAATGGACCTTTTAACAACCGCAAAGGGTTTAAATACACAAATAAAAATAATAAAATTTTTCGTAAAAGTGTTGGACAATATTCTAAAATCAATTCATGTGTAACTCCGTATCCCAGATATGAATGTGATAACGCCCGTTAATTTTTTCTCGCCTTTCTTTTGCATCGAATCTAAATCGTGAATTTGTGATCATTCTCATCCCTATCTGAAATCTAATTTAGACTTTTTTTTATGTTATCCTAAAAATTGTTAACAAAAATATTATATTGTAATCTTAATTGTATTTATATTGTATTAAAAAGTCTCGTTTATAATTGAATGATTAATTAACGTTTTCTTTTATCTGTGACACATGCTCGTTGAATTGAACGAGCAAACCTTATTCGAAAAAAAATATACCTACCGAACGCCACTTCTATTAAAACATAATCGCAGCGCAATGTTAATGCAAAAATAGATTTCTCTCTATTGATTACTTTTACATGTCGACCATTAAAGGCCATTTTTGCTGTCTCATTTATATTCAAGTCAAATTTAGTACACCGAAAAACAATTTCATTCTGGCTAAAACAGGAATGAAAAATTAAAATCCATGAGAGAATGTAAACTAATTTACATTATTAAAATTGAAATTGCGCCACGAAAAATATTTAATTTACGAACGAATGAATTTACGTTTCAGTCATTAAGGAATGAAAAGTGAAGGCTTTGATCCCAGTAAAACTTTTTTAATGGCGAGAGCCAATATTAATGCAACATCTCTAGCTAGCGTAGCTTTAGCAAACTGATTATAAGCAAGACCAAAAACACATCGCAACTATCGGGCTACCTAACAGAGGCGAAACGTCTTGACTGCCGAGTGAAAAACTTTACAAGTACTTTTTGGCAGAAAAGCTTTCATACTGAAGATAATTAAACGACGTATCCTAATGCACTGTGCACTATTCCAACAAAAATATGGATTTACTGATTTTTGCAGAAAATAACAAAAGAAAGACTTCGTTTAAGTTGAATGATTGTGATAGTCGAATTATTTCCTTATTTACGTTTACGTTTAGTTATGTATCATTCAAATAATATTCTAACCCAAACATTTTATTATATTTATAAATTGTAAGAGTTTTTTATTGGGAAAACCCTCAAGTAATGTGTTCACCTGATAATTGTTTTGGTTTTATTTTTCTTATATTTAGTTTCAAGATATTGACATTTAAATGTTAAGTCCCTTTTTTTATCTGTAAGTTCGGAAATATTTTGTCCCGAATGTGATATGATGTGAAAATAAATAGTACTTCAAAAACTATTCTGAATATAGAATTAATTGATTTCATCTGAAAATTGTATTTGCATTCATTGATTTTAATGCTTCATACGTGATTTTTCAAGATCTTTTTTCTATAATTCCAAAATAATTGATGTTTTCGATAAAGCGTTTTAAATATTTAACTAAAAATTATGATCAATAAATCGTTTTTATCCACATATATAACCCTGAAAACTGCTTTGTTCACAGAAATTATGCATTTATTATACTAAAGCTTTTAATCAAAAAGTTGTTGAAACATTGTTAGAAAATAAATGAAAATTAAATAATATAACAGTTGAAGTTTTTATTTGATCGTCTATTATCAAATCAATAACAAACTAAAAAAAAACTTTTAATTTAAAAATTGTACTGAAAGCAAAAAACATAGTAAGTTAAATAATAGCTCTTAAAAACATGGCATTTTAATTATTAATATCTGTGGAAATTTTTATTGATAACAATAATAATTTGATCATCTGAAAAATGCAAATTATAAAAACAAAAAATCAGTGATATTATAAGCAACGTTAATTTTACTGTTACACAAGGTGAAATGAAACCGAAAATAATACGTAGACATACCATTTTGATAATTTACGTACTGAAGCAAAATTTCATTTAATGAAAAGGATATTTTTATTAAAGATTACTTGTAAGACGTTGAGATATAAATTCAACACTCTTATTGAAACTAAAAATAGTAAAGAGCAAAATTGTGTTTTAATATTACAATCAATTTCGATTGATAACAATTCAAGTTAACTGAATAAAACAAAATGTATAAACTACGTTTAATAATCTAAGAGCGATAGAAGAAATTGAATTGATTAGATTTCCTGTTTCTAAAGTAATTTTTTTATCAAACTAAATTGTTAGGCCACTTCAATGTTTTTGTCGTAAATTGCTTTACTGTTTGTTTCCAAACAAAACTTTTTCTCCGTGAGCAACAGTTTGACTTAGACACTATTGTGTTTACGTATATTTAATATCAGAACAAAAAGATTGTCGTTTGAGAAACTGAATTACGCACTAGAAGCTGATTTTCTGTTACATTTAATCATTTTATTTCACAAGTTTTCAATATTATAATGCCAATAGAAAGTCTACAATGGTAAAATAATCTCTGACTATAATAATAATACTAAAACGAACTAGAAAAAGCAATCATTTCTATTGAACTTGATGGATATTTAACAATCTGAAATCATCTAATTTGAGTTTAACTGGAAATTCATAAATTTTATTTTCGAGAATTATTTCGAGTAATCAACATTTTTAGATAATCGTTTTCATTCGATAACGAATGAAAGAAATTTCATTACGTTATGGTATTCTCACTGAAGCATCTTTTATGTGTACGTTATACTCCCATGAAAATAGTATAATAATGTGCAAACTTTATATTTAAAGACCTTTGAAATATCAAATTAGGTTTTATATTAGTAGAAAAATATAATTTCACAACAACACTTTTATAAGATTAACATTACAATCAATTAATAAGATTCATATTTTGTTCAATTATCAAGCAAAATCATATTAATAATACACATTTTAGTAAATTGACTTTGTTAATTAATAGACTTCTTAATTTAATAGGTATGACAAAAACTTGACAGTTTTGAAGAACAAATTATAGTTTATCATTTACGTTTAATTAATCAGGAAATCGAGTTTTTCTAAAAAAAATTATTTGTTTTATCATGTCCTGAAACCACAGAAATGGCAGTTTAACATAAATAAATTAATATGGTATTGCCTCAGGTAATTCAACTTCTAAACTTATGTTGAAAATTCTACATTAATTTCAGAAATTTTAAGCTGTTATATAGTTTATGTAAGTTACATCGATCAAAACTATTATAAACAAGCATTGTATTCATGAAAAGTTTGTTTATACTCATGTAAATAACAAACATGGCATCACAGATATCTCAGGCGAGAGGCAAGTAGGAGAAAAAAGAAATCACTCAAAAAAGAAAAAAAATATTAGTTTCATAAATTTGTATTAGATTTTAGGTTATATAAATGAATGTGCTACTTTTTTAAATTCAGAATTATTTTGTAAAATGAGATCAAGTTTAGATTTACAGGTTTATATAGAACTCATTATTAAACTTAAAATAATTTGTAAATTTTCAAGAAAAAATGGCATTATGTAAAATAAAGTTTTACACATAAGAAATATGTTAATGATTTACGCACATGAAATATAAATATTTTCTCTAGACATCATGCGTGTAATTTATTAAAAAAAACACACACACACTTTAAGTACGTGTATGCAAAACTGTCTGTAGGACAACAAGTAACATATATATCTATGTTTTTAGCAAAAAGAACAAACATATATTTGTATGTTACAGGCGTGATAAATGTATGTTCTTCACATATGCTAGTTCTATGAATATTCCAGGCATGAAGCATACGTGTGATTTTTTTTAAAAGTGATAAATATACTGTGCAAAATAATATTTACCAACTATATTCATTATGGAATACAGTAATTTATTACTCAACATAATTTAATAAGTTATTACATTATTATTGTATAAACAACAGTATGAATATAATATTAAACTATTTGTTCTGTCATATTACGAGCATCATTTTAAGTTATTTATAATATTAAGTAAAAATATAATAAAAAGTTTTATTTCTGTGTTAGTATAAGAAATAGTAGTGCAAGAAACATTGTGTAAGATATTTCCATATTTTTCCATTACGTGCATCGCGTGATTGAAACCTTTTTCTGAATGCATTTTTAAAAATTCGTGTTTCAAATCATTTTTAATCTTTTTACAAAATGCTTTCAATTTTACTGGTAAATAGTCTAACAGATTCTTCATTTTTACGTAACCAAGTAAATTTCACATATACCTGAAAGTTTTGTTCCTCACAAACTAGTATATCAGATTTGGCTTTGGATCTCATTTTATATTCCACGATTTATCTAACAAGATTGTATAAATGTTTGTTCAAACAAATTACGTTGAAAGATATGATTATTTTTGCATGTTATGTTTTGCATGATTTTAATTTAATTTTCATAATAAACGATTTAAAACGATATTCGATAATAATATTGACAATAAACATTCATATTTTGTTGTATCATTGTATTCTAAATCATTCAAACTTTTTATCAAATTATTTATAATCGGCTGTCAAGAAAAATTAGGTTTCATAAATCATTCTTAGAAAAATAATTGTTTCGAAATTGGATTTCCAGTTAATTTAAAAAATTTCTTAGTTTTACAGTACAATTTTGAGTCAGATTATTCTTGTAACATTGTTTGATTTAGCTACTATTTTGTAGATGTTTTACAAATTAATTTATAAAATTGAATTTGAAAAAATGCAACATGATTTAAATTGTTTACTGTTGTTAAACGAACTGTATTCTAATCATTTAATTAAGTTAACAACTTGTGGAGAATAAAAAACCGATGAATCAGCTTGAAAAGAATATATTTTATTTAAAATACATTTTAAACTAATGAAATGTTTTTATTGACATTAGTATATTCTGTTAATGTTAATAAACAATGAGTATTTATCAACTTAAAATGCTCGTATTAAAATTGTTTAAGGTACATTGAAATTGCACAGTAAGTCGAAAATACTTCGGAAAAAGTTTGAAAAATGTCAGATGTATGGAATAAATCGGTATTTTGAATTTAAATATACATTCTACATGAAATTCTTTATGTAAAAAATAAAAACACTTATGTTTCTAAAACCAAAGAATGTTGTTTCAAAATGAAACAAGTGTTCAAATTAAGATATATTTCTAGCTATACTAAATTTTATACCCGACGTTTTACTAGATTGAAACTAGGCACCACGCCAGACACACATGGAACTTATTTTAGATCTTTTTTCTGATTTTTTGTAATTATTTTAAGATTTATCTTATTTCGCAAATAGTTTATTTTGATAAGTAACGTATTTATTTTACTTTTCTACTTTTAGTTTATTGAGTTTTAATCGCAAATGTTCTCTTAACTGGATACATATTTATTCAAGCTAGATTGATGTTAGACAATATGCCTAAACTTTATCCATATTCAAAGAGAAATATTGGGGTAAAATTCACTCAGAATCTCAGTAAAGTTTCTTAAGTAAATTAATTATTGTACTCGCTTTACCAAGATTTTGAGTACATTGTACCCAAGTATTATTCTGTTTATAATGTGATTAAATTTTTGTGTAAAAAATTATAAATACTGTGCATGGTATTAGTAGAAAAATATTCTCAATTCGATTTTAGTTTATGAACGCTAATTTAAGTTTATGTTTTCTTTTTATACCGTCTTTAACTCAATAGTACAAAAAAGGGGTTATTTCCGTGTTGTAATATATTTTTAGAAGATGCTTAAATCGTACAATTTAAAGTAACTCAATCTCTATTTGCATTAGATAGAATCAATGCTACGTTCGGTAATTCGGAAGAAACACATTTGTCAGAATCAAACGAGACTGTTGACACCTGGTTATGGAAAGGTTTTCCGACAGTAAACTCGAATTTTTTTCCACATCACTTAATGCTGGAATTAGAGTTTGAAATGTGATGGGACCAAGGAAAAACATAAAATTCGACAGAAAAGATATTTATCACATCGATTTGCTATCGATTAGGTAATACCCCTGCAATGACTAAAATTTCGTTTTGATGCAGTCGTGCGTAAATGAGTCTTCGATAGTTTTGCAAGTCGACGAAAATATGCTGATAGAGAGGCCGACATTTTGTCTCGGAAAAAGTTTGACTACGTTCAAATTGTTATTCAACTTTCTTCTTACTATTTGCACACTTACGAATTTCGTCACTGACTAGCGCCAAATAAGTGAGAATCCAATTCTATTTCAACTTGACTGTTTTTAGCTTTATTTTAGTATTACAACTAAAAGATTTGATCATCATTTATACGAATAATACAATCTTTCATTCATCAATACTATTACGTTTTTACATTTTAAAAACCATTATTGACCCTCTGCAATATTGCAGCATACCTCAATTTTCGTTTTTTATCAATATTTTTGAAAACCAGTGATAAAATTAAGTTAAATATAATGCTATGTCATCAAGTACAACTTATTTCACTACTAAAACTAGTTTAATTTTTGTTATTTTGTCGATATTTAAAGTCCAGAAAAAACTCATTAAAATCATGATTTTTCAATTGGAAATGGGTCTCGGCGTTGAAGAGTTAATATCCATTAAGTTTTTGAAATAATATTTTAAATGAAACTGGATTTTTTTAAATAGTGCAGTACCTTTTGTAAAGAAAGTATATACCTAATTTTAAAGTAGGTGCAAGATAGTTTTTTAAAAGTAGTTTATTTTCAACTTAATTTCAAATTATCAAAAATAGATAAATAAATTCTCTCTTACGCAAGCATTCTGTATTGCATAGTTCAATTTCAATTTTATTGGTTTCGGGTTAAAGATGCATCGTAGTTGCATGTACATTGTAAAGGATAAAGCTATCAGCTATCCATTAATCAGCTAGTAACAAAGATTTTCTCGTGCGTTTGCTTTTTTTCATATCTTTTTTTTCTAACGTTAAAATTTACTGTCTTCTTTACGAGTTTTTGTATCATTTGACATCCAAATTGATGTTTGCATTTCCAATAAACTATTTGTAGAAATAAATTTGAAATTTAAGTGAAATTCAAATACTGCCTAAAGGCTACTCGATAACGATAGCTCTAAATCCTCTGGTAACTCACTTTCAGCCAAAATGAACTAGGAATAGAATAACTTTGCTCGCAACCAATGAATGTGCGGAACTTGGCCACAGAATTTGCGATGCACCAATTGTTGCCACTTCGTAATTAAAGAATAAATTCAAAATCAATATCGATCTAACACCAGTAAAATAAGTAAAAATAAATTACGAACTGCTTTTAACTTATTAAAGCCATTAAATATGTAGGATAACTTTGTCCCTAAGGGGGCAAGATAACACAGATTCAACGTTAAACTTGTAGACAAAATCAATAGATAATCATTTAAGAGGAATAATTTTGTCTCCAAAATATGATACTTGTAATTCAGTTCAACTGTGAAAAAGTTACATGTTAATTAGCAAAAATGCAAAAAAAAAAAAAACTCAGAGTGTTCATACCCAGCCAAATATAATGTCGAATAATTTATATTATTGAAACGAGAAAAAAAGGAGCTTCGTATTAGCTTACACTTCACATCAATCACGTTCACATTCACTGTCATAATTATTTATGAAAAGAACGCGTTCAACACGTTATCTTGTCTTTTATTTGCGTATTAATTAATCTTGCATTCAACAATACCTAGTCGATAAATGCGCTAGCAAAAATAACTGGATGCCACTATCTTGAATGTACAATAAACGAATATTGGCGTCAGTCAGTGGCTTTGTACTTATTCAATTCATTGACGTTGCGTCTCGTTTTTTATTATTATAAAGATAATGATAATTGTGATAAAACTCCCGATAAAAGAAGTTTTTTTATATAAGACTACACTTTATTAATTTAGGATTGACTGCGTATAAAATTTATATATATGTATGATGAACATCACTCAGATTTCCTTTATCTTCGTCTCTTTCTTTTCTATTTCGCGAGCTCTTCGCTCTTTTCATTTCTTCTTGTCTGTTAAAGGAGAAAGGAGCTTTTTCTCTTGGGACAATAATCCTAGATAGACAGAACGCCCACCTTGGTAATAGTTGCAGATAAGTGACTGTACCTTTACGCTACCCACTTTTCTACCCGTCTTTTGCTCACACTACCGCTAAGTACGAATCGGTTCAATTCGCGACAATGAAAATAAGGTCTGAGACATGGCTAAGACAAATGTTGATTTACCTTCAGGACTGCTTTTGAGCGTCTCACTAATGAAATCACATAGATGAGCTCGACTCTGGAGCCATGATTCTGGATGAAATGAATTTTGCTCGATTGGAACATTTTTGCCGCAAATTATTGCTTTTTGTTTCTGAAAAAACATCTCAAGTTGCTGACTTAATTAGTCTATACTTGCAATTGTTAGTTTTGTTAGTTTTGTTAGTGCAATTGTTAGACAGTGAAGACAAATAAAATAAAAATTAAACATCCATGAAAACAATGAAAACTATAAGAGAAAATGGAAAAATCGCTGAATATTTAAAAAAGTAGTATAGTTTTTCGTAATGGACCTTCTTTATTTTCTTTAATCCCTAATCTATAGGGATTAAAATTTAGAAAATATAAAATAATTTAGCTGAAGATTATTTTTACTATTTCTAAAAAAATATAGTTCTGTAATCTGGATTTGCATTTTAGGTTTTTTAGATTATCCCACGTCTCATGTTATATTATGCATAAACTATCATACATGACCGCATACTATTATGTGTGTTGCATCAAGAAATTCGTTAGAACTTCGACAGCAAGATTTAAAAAAAATCTAATGTTACATAAAAATTCTCATGTCAAAGTCTGACGAATTCTTATATGGCAGATTAATAAACGCATCTAACGTTAAAAATTTTATCGTTGCAATTTTTCAATAAATTAAATCAAATAAAAACAATTATTTTTCTCTTATTTCAATAAGCAATTCATGTTTTGTCCCTTTTTTCTAAATATAACTGTATTTTACACGCCATGATAAAGCTGATGTTTTTAGAAATCGTTCACTTTGATCAACAATATTCTTCTGTTTTTTTTAATATTTTGCATTGCGTACTGTAATTGGTTGGTAAATTCTTTTCACAATTTTATTTACCCGATATATGAGAAATATACAGTTTTTGAAGAAACATTGTCAGCTCTTTTAATTACACCAATTCAATGCAAGTTGTGATTCTTTCTAACTTACTATTTAATTTTAAACATTATTAACAATTTAAAAGTATCAAAAATGAAAAAATTACTTATACAAAATTAAAATAAAATATTTTCTGAATTTAGCGCTATGTCCTGGCTTTTTAATAAAAAGTCAATTCACAACGGTAAGCTAGTCGGACACTGTGTGTTTTATTATAAAAATAATAATCAACAGCACCTGAGAGTAACTAAATGTTTAGATGTTAATGAATAGGGTAAAGTCAAGAAAACACAATTAAGTAAGATTTATAATATTGATTTAATATAAACAAAATTTATGTGAAATGTACATAATAAAAATTACAATTTTTTGTTGGCTTAAGTCTAATTCTATAGTGATTATTTGGATCTGGTTCGAATAATGAAACCGATTTGGAAGGTAATCTATGATTGTCTTCTTTAAAGGTAATGCCAAGAATTCGTGTTAGACTCTTGATATTTTTGTATAGATTATGACAATTTTTTACTTAAAAAGTGCCAAGTGCCACAATAAAAATTAATG
Organism: Idris sp. 1 HC-2018; assembly: GCA_022817325.1. Taxonomy (NCBI): domain Eukaryota; kingdom Metazoa; phylum Arthropoda; class Insecta; order Hymenoptera; family Scelionidae; genus Idris; species Idris sp. 1 HC-2018. The sequence goes on along the minus strand of JABFPM010004013.1, from coordinate 1,665 downwards.
TGTTTCAATAATAAATATTATATAAGAAAATATCAATTATAAGTTTGATACTTCTGTAAGTAACGTAAATTGCAATAAAAAAGCTGAAAAGTGACCAAATAATATTATTGTTTTCCACATTAAAATTTCACGAAAGTAAAAGTATGTTATAACCAAGGTGTGAAAACTATGATTTTGCCAAAAATATATAAAGAATAAATTGTTGTTCAACAAAATTAATTTTTTTTTCAAATTTTTCATGTTCAATGTAAAAATAAGCTATATTCAAAATTTTATTTTAAATATATAAAATATTCAAAATGCAAAAACAAGTGACGTAAAATTAAATTGTGCTTAAAATTTTATGTTAAATATAAAAAAAATATTTAAAACATGTAAATATGTTATTTTAAAATATTATATAGTTAACGACCAAGTTCTTTGTATTATACATTTTTAAGTTAATTGCAAAATTTATATATTTTATTTGAATATAAAAATTAAAGATTTTTAAGAAAGTTGAATAATTGTTTTACCCATGTTCTTTTTTGTATAATTTTTAAAATATTGTTTTAATTGGCTTGTAAATACATATTTCTTTTGTTAAGCTCGAAGTTTGTCTAATGTCTTATAAGCTGGCGGGCTATCAAGCCAATCATCCAGTCTATAGTTCATTAGGGCAATTTAAACGTAAATAAGTGAAGGGCCATCTAGCCTTGCAACTAGTTTACTTCGTTTTTTTGTTCAACAATAGAAATATAATGTGCGTAAAATTTTACTAAGAGCAGAGGACCTATTAAGTTCTAGCTTCAACTTTCACAAAAAAATTCAAACACTTTTCTGCCATTTTTGAGGTTTACTCACTTTGTTCAATTCGCTGAACAAACTTAGCACTTTTAAATTTGGACACTTCTGTGGGATAGAAAATTAAAGACTGATTGGCCATGGTTAAATTACCAATATTTATACCACGATTTCCCACTAGAATCCTCGCGATGACTAAAATCTTTAAGATAAGAGGATCAAAAGTGCTCCGTTTTTTTCGCATGTTGACATTAACTATTAATTTTAACCTTTACAACATTAAATATAAAGAAAATTTGTTAATTAATTTTATTGTCAACAAATCATATAATAGTATCGGTTGTCGATGCGTGAGATAAAGTTATAGGTGTGGACTGAATCGCCTAAATTTGCTCTTCAAGTCAGACTTCCAATTCTAAGTAATCCTTGTATCATCTCTTTAACGCATTCTGACGTTTGGGACAATGACCTATGCTGTTAAGTCATCTTCTAAGGCTGTAGCAATATCTTTCCACACGTGTAATACAATCTTATTGTTTCTTTTCCACGGATATGTCAGTTACTTTTACGTGAAAGTTTTGCATGTGCCTTGGTGGTGTTTTACCCATTAAAAGGTCGATATATTATTTGGTGCTTATTTCGAGGATAAATATATTATATTATGAACATGTTCTTGAAGTCATTCGGTGATCTTACTTCGGTTAAATATAATTTTTTGTCATTATTTGTTGATCTTGTTTGTAGATTGTTTACTCTGTTTATAGTTTGTTACTCATTGAGTTTCTTTATATTTTTAGTATTGTTGTAGTTTATTTATATGTTTTTGTATGATGTGAATTACTAAATTTTATTTGTTAATGACTTACTTCGTTTTGTTTATAA
>JABFPM010004012.1:0-13366 GCA_022817325.1 Idris sp. 1 HC-2018 | reverse complement strand
ATACACATGCGATTTCAAAAGTTTATAGTTACAAAGTGTAACACAAAACTTCATAAATCTTAATTTAAAACTTACAATAAAAATACTCGCAAGTTCAAAGGCAGAATGATTCTTACAATATCAAACAACTAATTGAGCATTAAATTTTCATTATCAACTTTAATTTTATTGTGTACAAACAAACTGATATATACTCACTGTCTTTTTCAATTTTTGGTAAAACAATTTTCTTCTTTTCATCTTCAGCCTGGTTCTGCCAGTCTTCCTGTCTGTTAATCTTCTTGGTTTTTGTGAGATTAAATACAACTTTTGGTCGGTCCCCGGCGTCTATTTCTGATTCAGGTACTGCTGTCGGATTAATTTTACTGCTCTCCTTCTGTTTCGAAATTTTGCCAGACTCCACCTTCGGCTCCACAGTCGGAATGGGAATATCCTCCTGGATATTTTCCGCTTCGACAGACACTTTTCTTTTCTTTTTCTTCTTCTTCTTAGAAACCGGAACATTCGAGTCAGACATGTCCATCAGTTGCTTTGCAAAGGCGAAAGCTTCCTGCATGTCCTCCAATCCTGCGGCGATTTCCGGTGGCGCCGACACGACCTCTTTCGGAGGCAGGGGTGGCAGTGGCGCCATGCACATCGCGGACGGCATGTACGCCGGAGGCACACTCGCTATGACCGGAGGATAGCTCATGTAAGCGTTCGGATAAGTCGATGGTGCCATCATCGGCATGCCCACCAGCAAATTTCGCTCGCTGGCTGGGATCCTCGGGTCGAACACCGTCGGTGGCTGTAACGTGGTTGAATCCTGAATCTGTAGTTTCACTTTTTTGTCCAGTTTTTCCGGTATACTTGGACCTATTTGCGGTGTGCTTGGACCCATTTGTGGTTGGGGTTCCGGATACAAGTCGAATGTAGGCTCGTCAAAGCTAAATTCAGGGGGTGGCTCCAAGGGTGGCAACTGAGCTGGCGGCTCATCGCTGCTGTACTCTGGTTCATCAAACTGTTTCTGAAACGAAATTTGAGGTTCTTGAAAAGGAACTTGTGACCCTTGAAAGGATATTTGAGGTTCCTCAAAGTGCACAGAAGGTTCGTGAAATTCTAATTGAGGCTCCTCAATTTCAGATTGTGCTTTAAATTGTACAGTGTCTTCGTTCATGAGTTGCGGTTGCTCCTGAACATTATCTTGAAATTGCTGGAATTGCTGATCTTCTGAAACTGACAGTTGATTCGCAACGCCAATTTCGCAGAATTGATCAGTCTGAAACTCCGTAAGGTCGTTTTGAAATTCTGTGAGGTTGCCTTGATAAGGGGGCTGCTCCAGAAATTCATCCCCACTTGGCAGAATAACGTCGTTATTAAACGAAATATATTCTGAATTGTTTTCTGAAAATAATAAAATCATGTTACAATCTTTATGATAACAATTAAATGAATATTAAAAGATATTGAATTTGTGCATTTACCTTGATTCTGAGATTTCAAAGGTAAGTTATTAAAATTATCCTGAAGTTGGTTCGTATACGGATCACAGTTAATTTGCTCTTGACTATTGTCAAAATTGCACATTAAAGGATTAACAATTTCGGGTACACTCGGCTCAACTGGTTCTTTCTTTTTCTTTTTTTTTCTTTTCTTCTTTTTACTACCCTCAAAAATACTGAAAATATTCGGAAGATTTTGTGATGCATCGAAAGTGCGCTGATTATTTGAATATGACGTGTTTTCATTGTTAGGTTTTGGATGCATTTGCTGGTGCTGTTCCTGTTGAGGCGGCTCCTGCTGTTCTGACAAATGCTAAAAATAATTTCATGTTATTTAAAAGAACAATTTAGACATTTATTATTTTTGCTGAATATTTGCTGTAACATGTACATGAAACTTTATTAAAAGTATTGAGCAAGTATGGTAATTTCTTATGAAAGAATTTTCTTTTTTCCCAATATTTTATTAATTTTTTAAAAAATATGTTTAAAATTAAAAATTGTATATCAGGTGTTCATAATATCAAGCCACTTTTGATGCGATTCAAGTTGAAGCGCGTGACTCGAATGCTGTGGTTATTGATTTGTAATCGAAAAGTGGTCCAAGGGAGCAGTTAATTTGATTTACTTATAGATTGTATAGTTAATTATTTTATTAATAACAAGGCTGGGTAAGTTAATGCAAAAAAGTAACTTAGTTAAGTTAAAGTTACTATGCTAAATTTTTAACTTCGTTAAGTTAAAAGTTAATTTAAATTTTCATAAGATAAAAAAAGTTATTTTTTTGCAAAAAGCTATTTATCAAATTTAATTTGTTTAAAAAAGAAAATCAGTGAAATAAAGAATCTTTTCTATTTTTTAATACTTCATCCATAGTCAATTGATTAAAAATTCACATTTAAAGAGTAATTTACATTTATTTATTTATATAAAACAGTGAGTAATATGAACTAATTCATAAATTTATTGAACTTTAATAATAATAAAGCTTACAAGTTTTGTTCACTCTAACTTCCCCTCCAAATCATCAAAAATAAGTCCCCTCAAACTAAAGAGCTGTTTCACATGTGCTGAAGAAGGAATGAATGTATTGTACTTAATAAAAAGATGTTTTAATTTATCTGCTATAACTATGCTTTTCAAGTAAACACATCGTCAAAGTATTTTCGAAACAAAATTTCTTATATTAATAGATATTCAAAATGTAAGAATATTTAATTTTATTAAAATACAAAAGTTATTGTAAAATTTGAAATAACTTTTTTTCAAACAAAAGTTAAAGATTAAAATTTAACAATTTTACAAAAGTTAAGTTAAGTTAGAAGTTAAGATAATTTCTTTTAATGAAGTTAAGTTAAAAGTTAAAATCTTAACTTTTTAACTTTTTTATAAGTTACTACCCAGCCTGGATTAATAAAATACAATTCATTCAAGAAGCAAGTAATTTAAATTGTTTTGTGATTTACTACTCGAAATTTCATTTTCATTAAAATTGTACGTAAGCTATTGTGGAATTTTAATTGTACATTTATTTACAAAACATATGTTTTTTTCTATTCATTAACAAAAATTAAAAAAAAATTAAACTTTTAAATTATTTATAAATTCATTATTCAAAAGACAGTAATTATTTAATAATAAAAAATTATAGTTTTCCTTCAATTCAAATATTATTGTCTGCAATTAAACTATTAAATGTATTTTTTCATTTGAAAAATTATTGAATTAATAATAAATACTGTCTAATTATATTAATTATCATAATTTCCTGTAGTTACGTGTTTTTATACAATTGTTAAATTCACTTATAAACTTATGTGTAACTAGCAACTAAATTTTTCTTCACAGCACAAATTTATTCAATTTGCATAAAAACGAAATAAGCTTTTTCTTTTATTTCTTTTCTTTTTTAACAAATTATTTTTTTCTGTTCAAATTAAAAAATGAATGATAGATATTCTAAAACAAGTGTCCATCAAAAGGGACAGCCAACTAAATGTAAAAGAACAAATTAGTCATGCGCTTTTTTTCCACTGCCTTACATAATAATTCCTTATTTTACAATTATTTTATTTCATTCTTTCAATCACTGTTATTTTCATTCTTCAGCATATAATTAATAACATTTTTATTTTCCTAATCTCATAAACAATTCAAGTACTTTTACAAAACTTGCACAAATTATCAAGCGAAACTTTTGAATTATTTTTGTTATCACCAACAATTGTTTTTTTTTTAATCTTGAATAAAAATACTTAAGATTAATTCTTTTTCTTTTGAAATAATACAAATGAAATGTATATACCACTTGTTGAGACTCTTCCTCCTCTACCCTATTAAATTCTAGAACTCCACTGAAATCCTCTGTGGGCTCTCTACTAAAATTGGACGGTTTTTCGGTGTCCTGCTCCTGGTTTAAAAGCGACAAATCGTCGTCCCAGAAGTGGTCTTTCTCCTCCTCTGTGATGCATGACAGCGTGCGCTTGAGTTTGTCCGCGGTCTGCGAGATCTGCTGTTGGCGTTCCTCTTCCGAGCCCAGCAGCGGTTCCGCGCTCTGCTGCGGGCCCGGGTAGCGCATATTTTGGTAGGGCGGCGGTCCCGAGAAGCGCACCGGGGGGAAACGACCCCCCGGTCCGCGTGCCGACAGCGGTCCGCCTTTGTGATTGTGCTGGCGCACCGGGTGTCTGTTGAAAAACTGCGCTCCGAATCTGGGTGGGGGTGCCCGCCACTGAGAATTGCCGTAGTTACGGTTGTCCCGCGGCTCGTTGCGATGTTTGTTGTACATGTTGTTGTAGCTGCCACCATAACGGGGACCGTAACCCCCGTAGCCCCCTCGGCCTCGGTAGTTACCTGTGTTGCTCATTTCTGTTTATCTGTATTTCACAAATAAAAACAACAAATACAATTCGTACCAAATAAAATTGTTATCTATTTTAATAACAATTTCTTTTTAAATTAAGTAAACTATGCGAATTTTAAAAGAAATTTCATAACTTTTTTATTATTTGAAAATATAGCAAAATTTTGTAAAATAGAAAAGAAAGTTGAATAACAAATTGAAAGAACGTACAGTTAAGATAAGGTTAATAGTAATGTTATTACTATTTTATAAGTGTGACAGTGAAATGTTAATTTCGTTGATATGATATAATAATGCCAATCTCTTGATAAATTTTGTTTCCGTTATCTGAATAGTTCTGCCATAAATCCGTGAGCACGCAAAAATTACGTTTAGTTATGTTATTAGAGGAGTGTATATATTATTTGTTTATTTGCGCGCTGGCATGTGAGATTGTTATTGTTACGCTCACGTCGCACTTGCTCACCCTCCCTCATCCCCCACCGTGCACCCTCAATTACCTCGACCGTTGGTCCGTTAAATTTTTCGACAACAAATTGGCGACGTTTCTCTTTTTTTTCTTCTTCTTTTTCCTCTTTCTCGAGTCCAAACCTGCTGCCTTAACTGCTCGTCAACTGCCAAGTAGTTACGTTTGTGTGGACTCGGTTGCGCGGTCTCGGCATCCTCGCGGTGACGGTGCTACGTATCTTCAACGTGGGCTCGGACTCAACGCAAAAACAACACGTCCGCCCGCTTACTGTCGTCCGCGTTTTTGTTACAAATTAAAAGCCGTGACACCGTGTGTTATCCTCGAATTTTCAGCCAAACTGTCTCACTCTCTTCACGACAGACTTACTCTCTCTGGCTCGCGGCACTGTCCAAATAATTTATAAACGATTGTTCTCGTTGACGGATAAAACGTGTCCGTGCGAATACAGAGACATCTTGTGAAATCAGACGGCGATAAATCTTCGATCGTGTCACTTTTGTTTTATTATCAATTGCACATGCAAATAGATTGTATGTATAGCATATATTATATATATATAACAATAGCTTATTTAAAATTAAAAAAAAAATTCTGAATTGAATAAAAACTGCAGGTTTTTTTTATTCCTGATTTTCTAACTTTTTCATTTTTGTTAATCTTTTTTTTCGTTATATTTATAATACATTTTGTTTATTTTATATTTTTAGTTTTGTTGTTAGGTTGGCAGCAGTGTGCTGCATATATTTCGCTGCAGCTATGTTTACGTGGTATGGACTCTGCTGATATTATTTTGTGTTGTATACGTCGCGTTTGACAAACAGATATGGACGTTATTATGGTAACAAATCGGAATTCATCTGTGTTAGCGACCTGACAACGTGCTCTATTGTCTTCTGGTACAGTGTTGCGCAAAATGTGATTGTGTCATTCATTGTACAAGTTGTTATTACTGTATAGATACTAAAATTCTCTGACCCTTTTTTTATTAACTGTCAGGTTTTTATGTATTATACATAATTGACAATACATACATTATAATAAATAATTCAAAATCAATCAACTGCAAAATGATTAATTTTATAGATCCAAATTATGTTAATGATAAAATAGATGATCTAGGAAAATAAAAATAATTTAGTTATCATTATGCAAATTAGCAAATTTCTTATCAATATAGTCGAATTGCAGATAAAAAATTGAAAAAACTTGACATTGATATTTAAAAAACAAAACAAAAAAAACTTTCAGTTTATTTAATATTATATATAACAAAATTAATTTGTATAACAGAGTTTTTTTTATTATAAATATTAATAATTTATGCTAATTTAAATAATTGGATCAAGGTTCTTTTTTACACTAGAATAAATCAAATCATTTTCAATTTCGATCAAATAATATATTCCTTGAATTAAGTTATTAGAATAACAACATAACACAGTGTTTTTACATTAAAATTAATTAAATGAATAAATTACAAAAAGCTGAACTGAATAAAGAAAAAAAAAGTTGAAAGCAATCATTGATATAAATAATAAATAAATGGGTGAAAACCCGTTGCTATTAGTTTATAACATAATTAATGAGTATATTGATCGCAACTTTCCTGGTACAAAATTACATAAGAACATATTATTGTTAGGAAACCAAATTTTTTATTACTTTTATAATTAAAAAACCAATTTTTTGTCATGTTTAATTTAAAATTACATTTTTAATTACCTTTCACGTTTATTCTCAAAATTTGCGTACTGTTATAATTAAGCAAAAAAGTTGTTATTATTGAATCGATTTTATAGTCTTTAATAAGAGCGCAGCGTGTAACTGATGAGAAAATCTAGCAATAAAAAAGTACACAAATGAATTAACTATAAATATCAAAGCCATTATATTATTGTCATTTATAATACTCGATTCTTATTATTTTGACAAAATTATAATACATTTTATTGTGAACAGAGATTTATTTTTAATAAATAATCAATAAATACATCAATTTTATTTGACACTGTGAAGTAATTTTGTTAAACCCTTTTTCTTTGAAAATTATGTTTTTATAGTTTATAAGCAATAAATGTCAGCTGATTTTACAAAGTGCTCGGGAAATGTCTTCCGAAGCACAAATCAACGTTAAGTGGTCTCACATGTTATTACATCACACAGTAATATACATATGTGTGTGTAAACTTAGTACGCATGCGTGAATTTAAAATGTCGTTCATTCAACAGATGTAAACAGTGGCTTTCGCTATATTTTTTGTTTTTTAAACGAAATATTTTAAGTTCTGGTTAGGTACTGTCAGTTTTAAATTTGAATTAATTCCTTGCTGACTAAGGTACGCGTGAATGTTAATTTCCATTTTTATTCAATTTTTGCAAATCACTTTGGTACGTAAATTTGTATTTTTCGTAATAAGTAAAACTGTTATGTGCCAGTTCATTAACCTATTTGTATGCAAACTGCCAGAGATTTGAATAAATTCTATAGCATGTTTTATTACAAAATTTAAATAAAACAGCCATTAGGTTACTTTTAATCTTAATTAATATTTATTTTTAAGTTTTTATCGCTGCATTATACACGTAAAAAATAACAACAAATTGCATTTGAAAAAATAAATTAAAAAAAACAATTGAAATTGGATTGAAAAAACAAATGACAATTTATTTGATGTTTTCTAAATAATTAAATATTATTATTCATATTAGCTGTGCATTATACATATACACACACAAATCTTGAATTCAAAGATAAATTTCATTATTACCGAAAAATCAAAAATAAAGATAAATATTTATATTATTAAGTATTTGTATATGTTAAAAAAACGTAAACAAAAAACCAAGCTACTGCACACTTTCACAGCATTAAATGGCATGTTTGCTGAACATAAAATGTTCTTTTAATTGTACAATTAGAGAAAAAAAACTTGACGAGTGTAATCTGAGTAAACAAGCTCTCTGGCATTCCCATTATATCACAATAAGATTGTCATATTGATAGACAATTGTAGTATGCAAAAACGAACGAGTCTACTAATAAAAAACGTTTTTATTTGAATAAACTTTATTGATTCGTTTTTCAGGTGAAAGATGGACAAGACAATGAGAATTACACTTGTGACAATTTTGATTATGATGACAACGAGTCAGACTGTTGTCGGGGAATCGATATTGGATTGGTTATGGACAAAGTCGGACGATGCCACTGTTGATAATCTAGACGGGATACCGCTGGTAAAAATTCCCTACGAATCACTGACAGAAGATGAAAAGTTTTTGCAACAGGCGGCTAAGTTTTCTGAAATTCAGACAACTTCGCCTCTCGAGGTGTGTCAGCACAAAGTCATTATGACAATCAAGACGTCGTGCAGTGCTATGCCTGAAGAGGAACTTGCTAAGTTAGCCGTCAATTTGCTCAATTGCCAATCAGCTATTGAAGGAAGAAAAGCGTACCCTTGCACAAAAGAAATGGTACTTGTTATTTGAAATTTTAGTTTTTACTTAAATTAACAAGGACAAAGTAAAACAAATAATACTTAATGGTAAACTCAGATTAAAACTGTCTTTCAGGAAATCTTAATATTGTTATTAAAATATTGTTGGTTTCTTACTTTTTTTATAAATTTTGCTAATTATTTGCAGAATATTAAAGATTGCACCAAAGATATGAACGCTGATACCTGGAATACATATCATTTGATGACCAACCGAGCTAGAGCAGTTTGTTATGCAGCTCGCAGTGTACAATTTCGTGCACTGGCAGAGATGACTGTTGATAAATTATTACAGTCGACTCAAACACAAATTCTTTCACTTAATTCAATGAAGGTGATTATTAATGATATGGTATTAAGTAATTTATTAATATAAATTATAGCTATTGGAGTAAATTTTGGTTATAACGAGAGTTCGCTTGCTTTTGGATGTTTTTTATATGTAATTTAAAAGTTTTCATTCAATTTTAATAAACATTTGCAGTGAAGTAGAGAGAAATGATTTTTATCACAACGTAATCTAATAATAAATATTGTTATAACAATTCAATATCCTCTTTATCTTAAACACAAATTTTTTTCTTTATAAATTAATTAAAACAATCAAATAATTTCAAATATCACTAAAAATAAGAGAGAGACAGAGAATTTCCTTTCGGCATCGCGTTAAAAATAGAAAACTGTCATAATTTGTAAAAATAGTTATGATTTACTATATATTTTAATCAAAAACATGTGTAATAACTCAAATGTAATTTATCGTTATTTTTAAAACAATTGTATTTGTTATTAATTAGAAGAAATATTAATTTTATGTAATTTACTAAATGTTCAATAATTTGTTTAGGAAATACAAGAAGTCTTGCAAGTAAAAACCAAAGATGCGATAAGTTCACTGCAAATGCTTTTAGCACAGGAACAGAATTTAAAAGATTCTCAAGTTTCGACTCAGAGTTTGATTTCGGCAAATATTCGTCAACTTAATAACGAAAAAAATGTTATTCGTGAGGGTCATGCTCAGTTATCAACTCTGACAGACGACATTAAAGATCGACTGGGTAACTAATTATAATTTATAATTTTTTCATTACAAAATGTATTTACTTCATTACTAAATAAATTGGATTTTAAATTTTGTAGACGAAGTAAACCAGAAAATTCAGGGTCATTCGGAGATTCACGAAAGACAACATCAGAACATTATAAAAAATTTGACGAATATGCAAGAACAGGCGTACAAATTGTTGCACAAACTTGAAAACAGCGCTGATCAGTATGAGCAAACTTTGAAAAAATTAGACCAAATCAATGTTTCCATCAAATATGCGTGGGACTTGACCAACACAGTACGAACAGAAATTGACAATAAATTAGGATGGATTAGTTATTATATTGATAATAAAGGTATTTGATAATTTTTCATTATATTTTTTATCTTTAATAAAGAAAAAGATTAATCATAATAGACTATATTTTTTAGAAGAGCATCTGCATAAAGTTTATCAGACTTCAGCTCACGTTGTTTACTTGATTATAAGCATGATTCTTGCTGCATTCCTGGAGTTACCAATGCTAACTAGATTTTGTATAATCACTATAACTCCACTAAATCTTGTAACGTTCTGGAAACATGGTTCAGATTCTTGTTTAGATTTTATTTCAATTACTGCTCTAATATCATTAATCACTGCTAGTAAGTATTCTTTGAATAATTTTTTTTCAGTTTTTTTAACAACATTTCTGATTAATCATAATATTTTGTTTTAGTTTACTACTTTGTGGAATTAATCAATTATGTGTTTCGAGTCAGAAGTAATAATAATTCACAAAAACTGGATGACAGTGATTACTCCAAAAGTCATCCGAAAGAAAAAAGTTCGTTTTTCAAAAGGTTCAATTTACTGCAAAGACTACGCAATGAACTTTATTATACAATAAATTCTGCATTTACTTTAATGATGTTAATCAAAGGTAATTGAGAGTTTGGAATTTTTATCATGTTTATAAACTTTATAAATACGTAGACTTGATTTAAACATTCAACTTTTGTGAATTTCAGATAAAATTTGCAACTATTTTTATTCGACAATGACAAAAATAAAAAGTATAACACCTCGTGAAATTATGGTTCGATCATGTTCTTACGTGCCATCCAAAAATGTTCACGAAAATATTGTTGACGATGACTTTGATGCTAGTGCAGATTTATCTAATGACATTTCTAATTATAACGGAAAATATGTGTACGAAAAAAGCATGCCTGAAAAATATGTGCGACATCGTTTAAAACGACCGGATGTGTACATGTCTGATAATGATTACAATCGATATCTTCCATCACGAAGGTAGTTTTCTTTTTTATTAATAATTGTCGAACAATAAATATTTAATTTATTACAAAGTTAAATTTATATAATACTTTATGGTTTTTTTCAGTGTTTCTCCATCGAGGAAATTATGTTCTGGACGTACTAAAAGTGGTAATTTATGCAAATCCATTACTGTCAAAGGATATAATTATTGTGCAAGGCACATACCATCAGGAGATATAGATTCTTTTGAGTTCTGATACAATTGTTTCTATTTGTCAAATTGAGCCATTGAGATATGATTTTAAAAACGTCAATGCCAAAGATTGGAACAACTATTTAGTTTTAGGATATTTTTTTACCGAAATAAAGGGTTTGGATATTTATCATAACTGTATATAAATAAGAACTGTTAGATAAGACTAGGTCCTGTAAATAGACAAATATTTCGTCAATCTTAAGAAATCAGGCACATTTTTTGTTTTCTTTGAATCTGTTACGTAATTTTAACTACAGATACACGAATGAGTTTATAAAATTTACACATAATTTTTTTTTATTTAACTATATAATGTGATGTTATTCTTACGAATTGTTAATATATTGTACAAATAGTCAAATCGACAAGTAATTCATTGTGATCTAATATTAAAAAAAAAATTCTGTACTTTAATAATTGTGATAAGGTTTTTAATGATAGGCGAATGAATGTGCTGAGAATTTTTAAAAAATGTGATTGATCATATACTGAAACTACTAGGTGATTTTTATTTGAAATATATTATTTAAGACCATTTGTTTGTTTTACTACTTAATTGTAGTTCTCTATATAACTTTAAAGAAAGGTCTTGAGTGAGAAATAATATTATTAAGTTGTTTTTTAAAATTTTTACGCTTTTCTTTATCAGCGTGTGATATTTAACTCTTTCACTCCGCGATAAAACTAAAAAAATGTAATTTTCCTAATAACTGTGCTTTTTGAGTGACGGAGATAATTTCAGTTTTTTGTGTATTATTTTCTCAACATGTTAATTAAAAATTGCCAATTATATTATGTATGATAGAACTTTTATAATTGATCAAGTTCATTTTTCCAAAAGCTCATAAAAAAATTGAAGATTCGAATGCACAACTGTACTTCAATGAAATTTCATTTTATAAATAAGAATTCTTTTAGATACATTTCTCATGTTTATTTTATATTCTTTATTATTTAAATTTTGTATCATCTTAAGATCAATAACTAATGCGACTCATAGTCTGTGAATGGTAATTGTGTTACAACCTGTTGCTCAAAATTAAGTATAATTTTTTACTTATTTACTTTTGCCTTTATTACAGTTGCTATTTTAAAAAGAAAATTAACAAAAAATTATTTGTACTAAATATTTTATAATTTGTATAATTTTCTGAAACTTTTTAAAAATTAAAATAAATATAAAGTATTTGATTAATTTATGAAAAAAAAACTTTCATAAACAAACTTAAAGGCACGAGACCGCGTTAAAAACTAAGTCTATAATGAGTTAGTTTCAAAATAGTGAAACTCAAATTATTTATATAATTTTTCAAATTGAATACAATAGTGCAATGAAATTTTGTAAAAAAATGGCTGTTTCACATAAATACTTATAATTAGCAAATTTTTCTATTTTTTAAAAAATGACCCAACTTTGTTACCAGTCTATGCATGTTAAAAGTCTGCTGCAACGGAGTTTTTGTTTTATCAAATAATGATATGATTATTTATTATTTGTAAAAAAGCGAAATGTACCTTTTCTCACTGTGGAAGATTATTTTTGAGCAAAAAATGTCATTTTGAATAAAACTGTAAACGTAGTTTCAAAATTACGGATTTCTTACCAACTGTCGACATGCTCTTAATTTGAAAATGTAAATTTGAATTCAATTGAAAAGTCGACTGAAACAACGTCGTACCTGACATTTTTAAAAAATTGAGCTAATCATTGAGACATATTTTTTAAAGTAGCCTTTTTTCGAATAAAAAAAGATATTATTTTTAAATAAAATATCTTGTTATTTTTACAGAAAAAGAGAATTTCAAATTTTCATTTTGAATATTTCCGTAGAACAACGTCGTGTAACCAAAATTGAGGAAGTTAGTAACACACTTTCGTGGCTTGCTGTCATAAAAAGTCATCTATCAGAAAAAAAAGGTTAATTAACCCTTTCGATCCCCTGTTGCTTTAAAGCAACATATTTTTTAATATCTCATTACGAAAATAATTTACGTCTAATACATATGTATTGTTTCTATAGTCTTCATTTGTTTATTTCCAATGCCAATCGTCCCGTAATATAAATGGAAACGTCGTTTGAAGCAATTTTTTGATAGTCATATCGGTCTTTTTTGACAGTTCTAAAATGTGTTGATTTCAAAGATTGATATTTTTTGTCGAAAACTAATATTTAAGTTGAAAGAATATTTAAGTATTCTTTTATGCGTCAATTATAAATCTAACATCAAATAAGCAGATATTTTTTCGATTTTCATACTAAAATTGATGAAAGCAGTCTTGTTGCTTTAAAGCAACATTGGTACGTAGTGAATCATGTAATTGCACAATTTTTATATAAATTGTATATATTTTAATCGCAATTAATTTCAAATAAAATGATAGTTAAGACATGGATGGGGACCTTGAAGATTTTTTTAACTCAGTCGATGAAATCAATATTTACTGTGATATTCCTGATGGTACTAAGTCAGATAATGATATTGACGAAAC
>JABFPM010004011.1:0-13368 GCA_022817325.1 Idris sp. 1 HC-2018 | reverse complement strand
CAAAATATTTAAAAAAAAACATCAACTTTTTTTTCAATATTGTGCCAAAGTGTTATTTTTGAATATGTTAATGATATTTTTAGTTCACCTAGAAGATTATGTCATTACGAATACAGGGAAAAAAAAAATTAAATTTGCTTCAAAATTGCGGATGTCATCGTGTACGCAGTTTGACAACTGCTTAGTGAGCGCTTTCTCTTGCAACGACAATAACTCCCTCTATTTCTTGAACTTTTTTGGTATACAAATTTTTTTAGAATCCTATAACATGTAGAAAAATAATATAAAATGTACCGATTTATTCCTTGTTCCCTTCAGTGCTAAAAAAATTATTGAAAAATGACTATTTCTGAGCTCTCTAATTGGACTTCCCCCCTTAATACTATCCCAAAAATTTGTTAAATCCTCCGTCATCTTTTATTTGCAACCACACTTTTTCATCGAAACTAACAAAACTAATCCAAAAAAATATGTATATAAAGTGAAAATTTTCAAAACTAATCTTTCTTATGATGTTTCCAAAAATTATATCATGCAGTATAAAACTTATATTAACATTTATTTATGTGTAAAGATTTTTCAATTTTGTTGTTGCTGTCAAAATAAAAAAAAAAACAAAAAAAATACGTATTGTCATCTAAATGACACAGGGTTGAAAAATAAAAAGCTCTTGCAACTGTTGTGTCCTATAAATATCGACACACCATATGTCGTTGTGAAATAAAGCACTCGGTCGAACCGTAAATAAAGAGATACAATAAAATGTGAATGCACACAGTAATCTCGCGCGTGTCGTTGCGGGAGGTGATCATGGCACTATCATTTAACCCCCGATACTGCAGTCCTAGAATACCGTGAGAATGATTTCACATCCCTTAGCAAGTTACGAATTTAGTTTTCCGTTTGCAGCTGCGTCAAAATGTGCCGGGAAATACTATGCGAAAATTATAGACATCAGTCATATATGTAAAAACTAAACGGACTACTTAAATTCAAACAATTATTAAGAGCACGCAAAACTCGCTTTTTTCTCTGAAATCAAATTATATGTCAGGCCGATTCTGCTTAATGCTTGGAAATAATAATTTATAAGTTTTACTTATCAATTTATAGGTTTTCATCAATAAATTCGTGTATAGTTATTTGAAAATAAAGATGTAGTATAAGAGAATATTGATATTGATTTGGTTTCAGAAAGTTATTAGCAATAGCAAAATGTTTATCCGTTGTCTACAATTTTCCCGACTAATAAGTAATAGACATTTGATCTTGGAGACACGTGCTATGAAGGTACTATTACTTTAGAATATGGAAGTATTTTGTAGGGCTTAACATAATTGCAAAGGCTTTTACGATGTAGTATAAGGGGAACAAGAAACGAATTTCTCTCGAGTTTTAATGACGCAAAGCATTGTTTTGAGATGACAGTTGAATGATAGGTGTATAGTGATGCCGAGACATCGTGAACTCTAGAAAAGTGTCATGAAAATTAGAAGTTTGTGTCACTTCATCTTATCATCTTTAAAACCTTCATTAATTTGTACATTTCATATTTAACGATTAACTTCAACTTTTTGATATAAATGTCTACTCTCTTAATTGAAAAAAGTGAAAATTTCACTTTTTTGAGGCGTGATCTCGTTTTTCACTTTTTCAGAAGCTAAATTAACTTTTATCAAAGTGAAATTTGAATATAGAAATTCAATAATTTGTAAATAATGTTATCGAAATACTAAATTGCTTTTCGAACAAATAATATTTTTACTTGTTTGAAAAGGGACTATTCAATTTTTGAGAGAACACGAACTGTAGCTTTCAAAAATCGTGAATATACAATCTAGAAAAATGAAATTTCACTTTTTTAAATTAAGAGAGTAATTAATCGGCATATAATGGATGTGATAAAAAATGAAAGATATTAATAGTTTTCATTTTGGTAAACAGTTAGTTTCAAAAGAATAACGGTAATTAATTTTTTTATTATCTTTTTTGAGTGTATCATGTGTGAGGCGCGTGCCAACAGTTGTGCGTCGTACACTTTCTGCTATCATCGGCATTGACACATTAACACTCCAATTCCTAAGATGGGTGAAATACAAAAAAGTCATAATGTGTTATTAGAAGCCTCTTATCTTCGGAAACATTATATAGCTTTTACACATGTACATACCTGATATGAAATGATGTGGCGCCATATGCGAAACCTATCGAATGTAACAGAAAAGAATTGAGACTTGAATTTAAAAACTGTAAATGGTTTATTTGAAACCAAAGAAAATAATTTTCTGTCTACTTTTTACAAAAATTGTTAGCAACAATTTTTACTCTTTTTGATAACTGCAAAAATGATTAAACTAATTTCGAAAGTAGATAAGCAATACAATTTTGTTAATATATGAAATGGCATTACGAAACTGATTCAGATCTATATTTGAGTGTCCACATATGTCAGCATTTCTAAATTAAAAGTACATATTGATATTTCGGTAAAAATGAGTCCACAACATTTGGCCTTAACACTTTAGCATTGGATTATAATTTGAGTGATTGGTATCTAGGATTTAGAAAACTGGTATTTATAATATCGAGTCCATTTCCCCTATAAACCAAAAATTATAGAGCATCAACAACACATATGGCGTCGTATTAAACTTACATTAACCGAATCAGTCACGCGTTGCGATGCATACAGGTGAAGTGTTTTGTACAGGTTTCCAGACACGTTACAAGCAATTTCAATTTATCTCATGAAGCACACTCGTGCAAAAATCATTATTCAGTTAGTAGTTTTTTTTGCAAGTGTTTTAAGTAAAATAAGTCATCTTAATTCCATAATACACCTTGTATCAATTAACTGGAAGACTTTAACAATTTTAAGATGATTTGTAACTGGAAACTACAAGAAGCCTTATCAGACAAAGAACAAATTATACATTCAAATAACAAGGAATTACTTTTTTTCTGTTTTTTAATGTCGATCAGGAAAGATAAAAAGGAATTTTTAATCTCCTTGATGAAGTAAAACTTGTAATTTTTTTAAATTTAAACAAAATTATTATCAACTTAAACTTTACATTGACATCATTTTTCGGAACTTGGAATCTTAATAGAGTTTATACTTAAGTTTGTAAAATTTTCTTGTTGAGTTTCTCATTTGCAAAAAGTTGTAATGGATGAATTTTCTTTTGTTTGCCCATACATTTTCAATGTACTCTCTAAATTTGAAAAAGTGAAATGTTCACTTTTTTCAGATGTGAACTCGTTTTTCACTTTTTCAAAAGTTAAATTAACTTTTATTCAAGTGAAATGTGAACTTTTTAATTTAAAATTTTGAATCACTTTTTAAAAAGTGCGTTTATCAACTTTATTTTTGTCAAATTGTTTTACATTTGTTTATATACTTTCTATTAAATATTAGTTTTCACTCATTTGCAGGGTGACTTTTTAAAAGAACACGAACTATATATAAATTTCGAAAAAAGTGCATTTTCAATTAAGAGAGTAAATGACGACCAAAAATTGCGTTCGGTGTTTCGTGGGAGAATAATTTGTTGAATGTCAGAGTACTTTTTTCATGTTTTATTGCATCCCCGGTGTATGTTTGATGCCACAGGTGAACACGAAATTGTAAGCTCAAAAGAGTTAGGTGTATTATAACATTGCCATAGAAACGTATAAACACCTCCAAGTGAGTCACTTTTCGTGCACTTTGGTTTTTACGTCTTATTCACACGTTCTTCGTGCATTATTATGTTTTATTAATTCTATTCCTCGCAGGATATAAAACGCAGCTATCGTGTGCTTGATAACATTGATAAATTATTAATTATAAGGAACAAAGTATTAAATGAAGCCCGTTCGGTTGAAGTCGGTAATGGCACTTGTATGACATCCTATAGTGGATTACTTTACGGTCGTTTCGATACACATTGGTGTACGTGCATCATGTCGCAGCTGCCCGGAAGAGCGACCACGACACTTCCTTCCTGCGCTTCCGTCTATCCTGGTGTTATTATGGCACGTACTCTCATGATCGATATTCGTCACCGATACAGATCGGATGTAACACTATCGGCAATACTTTCTTTTTATTTTTTTTTTTTTTTTTTCATGATACATTCATTATACTCGTTGCTATCCTTATATTCTTTTCCGGCGCTTTTTTACATTCTTTTGTCTCAAAAAATTTTCAGGAATTAAATTTTCGTCTTCTTATATTCCTTAACTTTTACTCTTGAGAGTTCATTTTGCTTTCAAGAATGTTGATTACAATGAAAAAAAAAACTTAATTCAATTAGTGAACTAATTGCTTGAAGAATTCGATAAAATTGAAGTTAATAATTGGAGAACGTTATTTTGAAAACTGATTATTACGTAAGAAAAGTTATATTCGTTACTAATTGATGAAAAAAATGAAATTAAAAAAGTATCATGAGTTTCCTTGGAATTCTTTTATATATCCAACATATCAGCTCGTATTATCGACTTTTTTTGTGCTTTACATTGAATACAACTGGTATAAAAAGACTGCACGTTGGACCCGTATCCTGGGATGTAAGATCACAATAAGAATCGAACTAATATGGGCGACAGTTGACAATGAAAGCGCGTAACAACTTTGTATAATATGCCGTCTAAATTGAATTGAATTCTCGTTATTTTATATGTCGATACAGGTATTTAAAATACCCCCATGAACTCGGACTCCTTTGTTAGATTTTAAGATGCGATATTCATCGCAGTAGTTCCAATTTTATAGTGGAATATTGTTAACACAATATAAGTCGTTATGTAATTTGGAAATATGCGTGTAATACAAAAAGCATCATTTATTTTGATATTTACATAGAGGAATTTGTAGAATTAAGAATGTATTAGAAAAACTTAAAACAAAATTCCTCTTGTGATGATGTAACAAGAATTTTCGAATATAATTTGAGAAAAATGAAGAAAAATAATAGCTAATAAAATTTAGTTGTGTAAAGAATATAAACGCTACGTTTTCATAAACCCAAAATTTTTTCCAAAATTATACGACTGCAAATGCCTGTTTATGAAATATTACTAATTTATTTGCATCAATACGAGGATAAAGTTACAAATGGAAATGTACGTTTCTGTAAGTAACACACATATAGACATTCAAATAAGTAGTATAAATTATATTAAATACACATAAAATATTAAATGTCCATATAATCCACAAATATTTTATGCACATGGTATTTCTCTGGTCTGAGCTAATAATAAAATCCACTAAGTGTCATTGCGAAACAAGTTTGATCATCTGAAAAATTGCTTTCTTTTTTGATGTTAGGTGAATAGGTAATGCTTGCAGTATAGGCTTCGGTTTGGTTGGATGATCATTCAGGTTGCCTAGGTCTTTGAGTTCTCCATATGGATGGGGGTGTCGCACTGTAGGGGGTACCCACTTACACATCTGTCCACCAACATCCCTACGTAAATGCTCTGTGCCATGGAACGCTGAGTCTCGTATACAAGTCTTAAGAGCTATCGAATTTTACGCGACTCCATCGTGGCCACATGTCGAGCATACCTTGGCTACCGAATCTATTCTATCAATGGGCCATTTAACATTATCCACTTCCTCATTCTCATCAAAGTACCTCATTCTTTTGATATGAGATTTTAATTATTTTTTGCAGAGTCTTTTCTTCTAATATTAAATAATATTTGGAATTTGATAACCAAAAGATAATTTTTAATGCAATTAAATTATCACTTTCTATATATATTTATTTGAATTCAAAATCAAGGCTATTTTTGGTCAGAAATTTAATTTTTAATTTTAACGTAATTGTAAATTAATTTCATACATTAGGTATAAACTTGAAATCATTATATTTTGCTGCAAACGTATTCAGTTCCCTATAAGCTCGTATTAGATTAATTCTGCTGTGTGCTAAAAGCTTATAATCATGAAAACCGTATTATTTCCAATTTTTTGTATTTACAGACTGGACCTGTGACCTAATCTGAGTAGCGTTAAATTTACATTTATTTTCGTCATCCCAAAATTCAATCGAACAAATTTGATTTAAGTAATAAAGCATATCTCCTTCTATGATTGCGACCACAGGAAAAAAGATTATATGCATCTGTGCGTGTATTTTCAATGATGCGGGCACGTGCTTAACAATAGAGCACTCCTCGAGTAAACTGAATGGCACAAGTACGCGAATGCATAAGGTATTATTGGGCTGAGGATACGATCTGATACAAAAAGTAACAAGGAAAACCAGTGTTTTGATTAATCTCTTAAGTGAGTGCCAAAAAATTTGTTACAGTTGACATTCAATTGATTAATTAATACGAATGTTCTAATATTAAACAAATATTAAAACTTAACAACCCATTTTAGACACCATACAACAATCCGGGTTAAATTCTGATTTCGAAAATTAACATTTTCAGCTCTAATTTTGATTGTAGATTTTCATGTCAAAATTTGATGATATTCTTTCTAAATGTTCTACACAAAAATGTGGTATTAGACCGATCAATATCCGAATTAAAAATTGACAGACGGTTGTATAATAAGTAAGCAAACATTTTTAAAGCACACAACATGTTTATCAAATTTCCGATAAAAAATCTCGGCTACCGGGGGATTAGAATCATTTTTGCATCGTATACGTATGATAAAATAAAAAGCTAATATGAAAAATATAAAATATGGGAAAGGGAATGTATGCATGCTTTGACGCGTAGGAGCAATTACACGTGGGTTTGTGGAGTGCACACACGCAGATGGGCCAGGTGGTGTGACGTGGCTCTCCCCTCGCTTGTTCTCCGTCTTTCCCTTTAGTTCTTTACTTTATGAAGGCACGCATGGGGGTCGCACCAGCAGCTGCACCCTGCCGACAATGAAACACACAAAACCCTGAAACAGGGTACAGAATAAAATGTACGTACATACACAACATACGTTTGTAAGTAAAAGTGTCTGCGCGCATGATGCCAGATTAAGGGTACCCCAAGGTGAAAAACGCACGCATACGTAATGCCCACCTTGCCACCAAGGGTCGCCACACTCTGATTTAAATGAAATATTTTTATAACATTCATTCTAATTGAAAATTTGCAGAAGAAGTGTAATTTTGTCTTTCGCAACATTGTTAAATAAATGTTTCTCAGCTTCACTTTAAATATTATTTATAAACAAATTGTGAAAAAAATTTCTTATTTAAAAGAAAGAAACCTTACATTTTGGGTTTTGCATTTCTTTTCAAGCCCAATTAATGTGTAGAACTTAACTGGGAGTTATCTTGACGTCTCGAGGAGCCCTTTAAATTTGAGACGTGTTACGTCACGAGTACGTCACAAATTAGGTAAGGCAGTTCCGTTCTTTTGCCTGAATCTTGTCCCGCAGACCCATTCATATTTACTCTACCACCACTACTACTACTGTATTCTGAACATCTTGCGAGAAGGTGCACTACATACCTTTGGCGCAGCTGGCACGACGCCTCAGACAAATCTAAGATTTCATTTACAAATAATATAAGGGTGCACTGCACTTGTTCTTCCTTTGAACAGGTTACCTTTTTACCATTTTATATATAGGGTAAATATTTGTTTTTATCAATTGTTAAGAAAATCCAAAATATAATTTTATTTATAATAATACGACTCTTTTATTGACATGTAAATGTGTTTTTCGTACACATTTTTCGATTTCATTAATTTATGATAAAACCTTTAGATCCAGATTTAAAGTTAATTTGTTTGGTGTATGTATACATTAGCAGCTATTTAAAATTAAAAAATGCGTGCCATTTCTTTGTAATGATATGCAGAGATAATTCGCCATGATTCATAATTATTCGAAACATTTGTTCGTTATCTGGAGATTATTTGAATCCAATATTACATGTTTACGCGCATATGTCCCTTTGTTTAGCATAAAGTTATCTTTATCGTGCGGCCAAATCTAAGACGAATATTGTTACTCGGTGCATTTGTTTATGGTGTCATGAGCACGTGCGCAGCGACATTCATTTGGTCATTAAAGCCATTACGGTAATTAAGACAAAGGGGCACAACTTTTTGGGGAACAAAGTCAACGATTCGAGACGAGGATTATAATGAAATGTCAAAGTCAGCAGGCATGAATCCGAGTTGTCATAATTAGGCTATTTACATTTTATGATTAAAAAGTGTTATATTAATGTGCTCTAATGTTGTGACAGTATGGAGTTATAATTAAGCCATTTGTGGTCAGCATTAGGGTCATAACATTTTTACATGTGTAGCTTCGTTTAGGTTTTACCTTTGAACAGACATAAAAGTTCATTTTTAATGAGTAGAAGATACTTTAAAAAAAAAGAACTAACAGTGATAAATAAAGTATTACAATTTATACTGAAAACTATAAAGTGTTCAGATTTTTTTCTCCACCCGATAAAAAGTTAAGAGGTGATAAAAAACAGTTTTTATCGTTTCCTATGGTTTTATGATGTTTTTTACACAAAATAATAGTCGCTCAATAGTTATCAATCATTTAAAATCTTTGTCTAAATAATAAATAAAATACAAATGGTTTTAAAAAAAAGTCGTACCTTATGTGTACCCTGTTGACCAGCTCATTTTGGGATCTTGGTGAAATTTGGTTACAAAGGGTTAAGTAGTCTTAACAATTTATCTTATACTAATTCTGTTCAGAAAGACCAGCACTTTATCATGATTATGTTAAATGTTGTTTTGTCATCCAGTTATTGACCTCAGAAAAATTGGAAAACTCAATTCATTTCAGTAAATCAATAAATTTATTAGAACTCTCATACAAATTCTTTTGCTTGATATATTTCCATGAAAAGCACAAATATTTTATTCTAAAAGCAAAATTTGTATTAAGCTTACAACGAAATAAATCGTATCAAATCGATTTGTTCCGTTGAATATTTTTAACTAAAACCTCAGACAATTCATCTTTATACCTAAACACTCGTCCCTGTTTATTCTCCGGCAGAAAAGCGTGTATTTAAGCCGACCCTGGACAGACACCAAACGGGTTTGATGAATATCTTTGCAACATTTCGGAATGTCTTTTCCATTCGTTAGTTGTAACTCGTTTGTGCTGCCGAATCAATATGAAACAGCATGAAACCGCGACCATATAACGAAGGGGAAAGAAAGGCAGCTGCAACGGTGTCACAGCTTTCGGCTCACAATGCTTGATTTCGGGGCATTGTGCTAGAATCTCGCAGCAGCACGCGTCTGCCGCACTTTTGCACACGCGTACAAACAATAAGTCCCAAAAGCAGGGGAGAGAAAAAGCAAATAGCGCTTGCAAAAGTAAGACTTTCGTTAACTGGATGGAGACGAATATTTTGCTGGCCACCCTTTTCAGATTTGTCCGATCATCCCAACACTTTCTCTGCCGGTTCGATTATTATTGGCTTTTTATGAATATGAAATCGTGTCATTCAGCATGATCAATTTTATTATCACGGCTCTTTTGTTGAAAGCTGCTTTCACTTTTTTTGGGGTATTGTTAACAGTTGAAAGAAATTTGGTCAAATTATTGGTTGACCATTATTAGTCAAAGAGCTAAACTCCAGTATATAAAAATGTATTATAGTAATGAAAAATATTATTTAAATGTTATGCATATTTGTTTCTTATTATTCATGAATATATTGTTTGGCACTGAATAATAAAAAAGATACAAAAATGTAGACCATGCAATTTTTCGTGAATATTGAAAGAGTGAATACAAAATTGAGAAACAAAAAACTGAAAAAATACAAATATTCGAACCGAAAACAAATGAAGTCTGAAAATATTTTGCGTGATGAATTTCGACCATGTTAGGAACAATAAAATATTGAACATTATTATAATATCGGAATTAATTATTAACTTATTGAAAAAGTATATTTAAATTATATTTAAAATAATATATTGACTTGTAATTCCACTACGTTAAATCAAATTTACAATCATTCGTATAATTATTTCATTGTATACAGTTAATGATTATGTTCAATAATTTATCAAATTAATCTAAACATTTTAAATGTATTATAAGTAAATTTCAGTTGATCCTATTACATTTTAATTAATTTTACTGTATACTCAATTAAAATAATGATCAATTATTGGTGCACTCTGTACTTATTAGTTTTAATTATTCTACATGAAACATTACATCGGTCGTTTACAAGGTATACTTTTCAGTCACTAAAGGATGCAACTCGAGTCGTTTGGTTTCTCAGCACATCTCGTGTTACCTTCATTCTTTAGCTAGTTCATTGACTGCTTTCATTCATCAAACATTTGTTTGCATCAAAATTATTTGTTCGAGCTTTTTATTGCAATTTTCATTTTAATGGTTCCTCCTTATTTATTGAAATTTATTTTACACAAAAAAATAAATAAATAAAAAATTAACTTTTCTATGACTTATGACAGCGGAAATTGAAACACTGTAACAAGTATTTATGGTGTTTTTCAGAAATTTCACCTGTAAACACTGACCCGCCTTAAAAGCTACCTTCCCTTCGTTTCCTCGACAGCCACCTTACAAGTTTTTTTTCTTCATTCATTGAAACGACCAAGGGTACGACTGCAATAAGTAGGCGTCGAGAAGCAATGTGTATAGGCTGACATTGTAAATCTCATCTGAGGGGACGTAAGCACTGAAGGATATAAACGTTTCTCTTCACTGAATAAGAATGAGAACAAGTTAAGGTTGCAGAAAACGATTGTTTTCTTTCTTCCGGATTTCTTCAAGGGTCGTTGCGTAAACACCCCTCAATTGTAAGGTGCTATACAAATCAAATTTTATCAAACAGGTCCCTCTATTAGAATTATCAGATCAAACTTTGTATACTGTTAAAATTGTGCAAGTAAAATGTCGCACTCTTTAAATTTGAAAAAGTGTAAATTTCACTTTTTTAAGATGTGAACTCGTTTTTTACTTTCTCAAAAGTTAACTTAACTTTTATTCAAGTGAAATTTGAACTTAGACATTTAATAATTTTTCTTCATTTTGTAAAAAGTGTGTTTATTGATTTTATTTATTCTTTTTATGAAATCGTTTTACAATTGTTTGAATACTTTCACTTCTTTGACAAAATGACTATTTTACTTTTGTAAAAAGGGACTGTTTACTTTTTGAGACAACACGAACTATAACTTTCGAAAAAAGTGAATTTTCACTTTTTTAAATTAAGAGAGCAGAATTCTTGTGTAATTTGGAAAAATGACTTTATGATACTGCAAATTGCATAAAATAAAGCTATATTATTATTGTTTAAATAAATATGACAATGTCGTCAAAGTTACATAAAGTTGAAAAAATGACTTGTATAATAATAGTGAATACAAGAAAAAAGTTTTGCCAAGTTCACTGATCAGAAGATTTAGAAATGGAAGAAAAAGAAATACATGAAAAGTCGTGTTTAATCGTTCTCTTCGATGTTTTATTAATGCAAATCAACCCTTTTGCATAAAACGCACTTGCATGTTTTATATGCTAAGTTAATAGGACGTTTATTATGTCCGCGTCAGCTGAATGTCATTGCATTTTCCATTTGTCATTAAAAATTCAACGTCGCACCTCGCTTCCTCTTTAATTTCTTTTTTCATATTCCACAATGCCTACAAGTTATATATTTATTTCAATACAAATAAAGATTTAATTATTTGTATTGTTCAAGGTTGGGGCAATTAACGTTATCTTTTTTTCTAGAATTTGTCTAATTGCATTATGTTTGAGATTTTTTTGTTTTTAATTATAGGACAATATGGTTTCCCTAAAGATCAGTGGTAGCGAAAAATTGCGACTAAATCTACCCCCTGTTGGTGTGCGCGCATGTCTGCGCCCAATATTTGTGCGTAAGCATGGGGTTCCGGTATCATATAAATCTCATCCTAGCACGCTAGGATATCCTGTCTATTTGGCTTCATGGTGTCCGTTCGAGCGTGAGTATGTGCACGAGTCTACTTTGCACGCATTATGCGACGTATATCTACTCTTTAGGGTACCTTATATATAGGGTGTCTTATTATGAAGTAATTTCAGAAATTATTTTTAATCGATAAATTATTAAATTTTATGATCGATATAAATTTTATAAATAAAAAATAAATAAATAGCTATTAAGTAGTAATAAATGAGAAAAAATTGTTTAATTCGACTTTTTTATGACAAATAAGTATAACAAGGATTAAAACAAAGTTTTCAATTGTATAATATTTATATGAAATGCGAAAATTGTTCATTGAACTGTTTTTCTTTGCACGTATGTAAAATGTATGCAAACAAAGTTTAATTAAGGTTGCATAAATAATGCATGAAGTTTGCTCAGATCTAAGACAAATTTTTATAATAAATTTATAAGAAATGTTTCCTCAAAATGTACATCAAATTACAAATAAACATGAAGAATTAATAACATGTAACAAGTTTTTCGAAAAATTATCAATAATTTGTGACTGTTTCAGACATGTAAACCAATAATACATTATATTAAATACGTTTTTTTTTGTAAATAACCAAGGCTGGGTAGTAACTTACAAAACAGTTAAACAAAAAAAATCTTAACTTTTGTAAAATTGTTAACTTTTAATTTTTAAATTTTTTTTTGAAAAAAAGTCATTTCAACTTTTCCAATAACTTTTGTATTTTAGTACAATTAAATATTCTTACATTGTGAATATCTATTAATATAAAAAATGTTGTTTCGAAAATACTTTAATGATGTGTTTACTTGAAAGCATGATTATAGCAAATAAATGAAAACATCTTTTTATTAAATACAATACATACATTCCTTTTTCAGCACATGTGGAACGGCTTTTTAGTTTGGGGACTTATTTTTGATGATTTGAGTAAAAATTTGAGTGAATAAAACTTTTAAGCTTTATTATTAGTGAAGTTCAATAAATTTATGAATTAGTTCATATTACTCACTGTTTTATAGAAATAAATATGTATGTTATTATTATCACTCTTTCAGTGTGAATTTTGAATCAACTGACTATAAATAAAGTATTATAAAATAGAAAAGATTCTTTATTTTCCTCTAATTATTTTTTATTTTTTTATTTTTTTTTTTATACTTTGAATTTGATAGTGGTCGCGAATGACTCAGATGTCGATGCGACCTTAAATAAATAAATAAATAATAATAAAAATTGAATTTGATAATTGGCTTTTTAACTAACTTTTGTAAAAAAAAGTAACTTTTTTTTAACTTATGAAAATTTACATTAACTTTTAACTTAATGAAGTTACGTTAAAATTCTAACGTTAACTTAATGAAATTAAAAATTTAGCATAGTAACTTTAATTAAACTAAGTTACTTTTTTTCATTAACTTAAGGCGGATTCATTGG
>JABFPM010004010.1:0-13369 GCA_022817325.1 Idris sp. 1 HC-2018 | reverse complement strand
ACTGAGTAAACATCCGTAGAAATGAAACAGCTATTTCCAGGAAAAGACATGAAACGTAATGACAAAAGGAAAATCCACAAAAAAACAAATCGGATATACTTCGACAATTTACGGACTCGATACAACTCGGTGGATATCCGCAATTTTCCATATTGAATCCGATTCGTTTTTTTTGTGTTGATTTTACTTTTGTCAGTACGTTTTATGACTTTTTCTAGAAATTGCTATTTCATTTTTACGGAGTTTTACTCAGTAATAAATTTACTTTGGAATTATCAGTAACTCAAAACGCGGGTTTACAAATAATTTGGATTACCTAATAATTTTAACAAAAAACGAGTCCGATGCTCCAGATTTGAGCAGTAGAGCTTCATCATTGCTCGAGCAGTCTGAGCTTTTGGACTTGTTGGAAGACAAGTCCAAGGGCTGGCGCTCGGAAGCTCTTGAATTCTTTCTACCATGCCAAATTTCGGCGATAGGGTCCCGAATCCATGGAAACATCGAGCAGAACTGTTGACAAAAATGAAAACTGTCATTGTCCTATAAAAATAAACTAATTCACCAAATTTGAAAGTCCAACAAAATTTGTCCAGTCAAAAAAAACTCTTTCCATCAATTTGCAAAAAATATCTGCTGTCACTCTGTCGTTTTGAAAAATCAATAATTATAATAAAAATATTTACTATTTGTTTAATCAAATCTGAGGTTAACTTATTTGTAAAAGTGTCGCAGATTGCATTTACATAAGTGTCAAAAATGAAATTCATAATTAACATGAACAAAGTTAGGGGATTAGAAAAAGCAAGGTTTTTGTTTAAAAAAAGTGACTTACCTCGACGGAATATAATTTTGGTGAGATATTTGACGTTGTTTGGCGTTTACGTGGATAGATCTCTCTTTTCACGACTGTGCGGGCCTGCGCACGCGTCTGACAGTCAGCTGATTGTTGGTGAGAAAAACAAAGATCCGAAAAAGTAACTGTCAAGTGCAATCGACATATAAAAAATATATTAACAAGTGCAATCAATAATTCAGGTATTGTCTATTAATTTGCTTATAGTCAACAGAACATCTGATATTTCAGTTTAAATTGTTCTTTCTAAGAATAAGAAAACTGGTATTATGTTCTTTCGATTTATTGAATTTTGTTTATAATGATTTATAATTTTGTTACATAATAGCAGAAGGTATATGGTGAGTTGGCTTTTACTTTGTTCAATTTAATTTGCAATTAAGTTTGTTAAAGTGAATTAACAAGAAAATAAATTACTTTTTTTTTGAGGTTATGTATTTTTCAAGGGTAAATATTTTTTGTTGTTGCAGTGTTATGTTTTGAGAAGAACAATTGTATAAAAAATGACAGAAGGATCAGGAGGAGAATTGCAACAGCTAGTGCAGGAGGATGAAAGTGAAGAACCTCTGACCGGAAATGGAGACACAACAACCCCGGTTACACCGCCAAGAGCTCCTCGCAGAAGCAAAAACGATATGCACAATGTTCATTCGTCTGTAAGTTTTTTGCTACGAATTGACATAGATGTATATTTTATTATTTTTTGTTTCAAGATTATTAAAATGTCAACAAAATATTTTTGGTTAAATAAAAATTAACCACAACTTTTATTTGTTATACATTTAATTAGAAACATCGATATCTATCGATATCTGAGAAAAGGAAATTTCTGCTCAAAATGCATGTAAGAGAAAAAGATTTATGAAAGCACTTATTGTCGATGTTTAAAAGTGTCAATACAATTTTAATGTCAAGTCCATGGAGGTAGATGTTAGCACTTACATAAATAATAGATTTTACACAATATTCAAGGATTCCTTAGTGAAAATGTTTATTTTTTAGCTGTTAATTTATTTTATTTGTTAATTTAAACAAGACTTTTTAATTTATATCAATTGATAATAAATTATGAATGTATTTATTTTTACTAAGGAACTTGCTAAATGTAAATTTGCTCACAAGTGGTAATTTTTAATTAAAAAACCCTGAACAAAAAGCGCACTTTTATTATAACAAAACTGTGAAAGATAATTTTTGTAAATAAAATATGACATTTATCATCTTTTTATGTTAAAAAATTATTTAGACGACACACCCTTTTGAGCACTTAAGACTGTGAAATAATAATCAATAATTTTAAATATTCAAATCCTCAAATTTGGAATGTGTATTTCAACACTAATTCATAATTTATAGCACACAAAATAACAAAACTAATCTGAAATATTGAAAAAGTCCTTACTTAGTATTTCTTTATTTTTACTTGAATATTTTATGTATATTATTGTTTCATAAAAATGTAAATTAAATTTATTAAAAATTCTATTTCGTGATGAATTTTAAAACCTTTATTTTTTACAGCAACAAGCATCTTTTGAAAGTAATACTCAAATATCACCGATTATGAGCAAAACTAGTTCTGGACAGGCAACAACGAGTCAAGGTTCAATGGTTTCTGGTAGAGCTGTAAATGCATTTTCTCACTTTAGCAATCAATCGCGAGTAACATACCTTAACGAAAAAGATAAGTCAAAATCAAATAAATCTGAAACTGGAAAATCGCATAAACAGCATCGAGGTAATTAAAAAAGAAAATATTACAAATATATTTTTAAAAAAATATAGAAATTAGTATTTCAAATAAAAAGTATTTCTAAACTACTTTTAGTACTTGCATTCTTTAAAAACTTGTATTTTTATAAATCAGCCACGTATTTTAGGACATTGTAAAAGTTATATTAATATTTACGTAGAATTTTAATTTCTTAACTTATAATTTAAACATTTTAATTTTTTTATTAATTATTTCAGTTTAATTTTAAAATTGATTAATTGTACATTTCCTTTTATCTTTTGTTATTTCTTTTTGTTTTAAGTTTTTATTATTTTATTTTTGGTGATTCCTTTTGTTCGCAATAAAGCTACAACAACATGCAAGCATCATTCATTTTTATCAGAGGTTCCCGATGTGCGTCGCATGGAGCAGGCATTACTTCAACTTCTCGAGGACTTTCACAGTGGAAATTTACGAGCTTTCGGTTAGTTTCAAATATTTAAAATAATTCATCCATTTATTTAACATTTATTTTAACTCAATTGTGGATTATTTTTGCAGGAAAAGATTGTAGTATGGAACAAATGACTGAAATCCGCGAACAACAAGAACGTCTAGCACGATTACACTTTGAACTAGGTCAAAGGCAGGATCCTAATATGAGTATGGAATCTGGTTTCCGACAGTCCAGCACAAATATGCGACACTTGTTACAACGCCTTCAGCAACTTAGTGTTTGCATTGAAAAGCTTCACACCAAGTCGACATGATAGAAATATGTTTATTATAAGAAAAAGGTGATTGTTTTCTGACATTATTTTTCAAGGACGTTTTTAACTGTGAAGAGACTATAAATATTCGACTAAATCGCTGTGCACATCAAATAGTTTTTAATTTTTGTTGTATACTGCGATAACAATATGTGGCAATAAAGTGTGTTATATTCCTAGATTTATTGCGAGTAGGCTACTATATATAGAGCTGTATATTTCTTAACATTCTATTATATTTCTTATTTGTGAAAATAGATTGCAGCTGTATTGTAAAAATAAGATGAAATCGTTAAATTTTGTACTCTTTTTTCATTAATAAAAATTGTGTAAATCATAAAATGTTCAATTTTTATATCTTTTTAAATTTTACTTCAATTTTTAATACTACTAATACTTTTTTAAATCGATAATGAGAGACTTAAATTTCCCTCCATTTTACTGTATATTTATCTTTATTCAACTCTTATTGATAAGACAAAGATAACAAATCAATGGGTATATGAGAAATTGTACAACAAATTAATCCAAAACATTAAATATATACTTTTCATTAAATTTAATATTTTTTGAAATATGTTTGTTTACAAAAACGTAATAAATTTATTTAATGTCTCAGGATTTTCAATTTCAACGACCTAACCTACATTAAAAGGCGGAGTCGTGCACACCGGTTATACCGTAAGCTGATATATGTGTACGGTAAACTTGTGTTTGACAGTCTACTTGGACTATTCTTTGCCACTCTTCGTCTAATCTTGTCATAATAATCAATTTTTGGTTTCCAATATCATCCAAACAAAGTGCATTTTTGCTTAATTATTGTTTTATATGGTGCTCGGCATTTCAACAGTTAATTCAATATAATGGTAAGTTATTTTCATCGATTCTTCAAATTTAACCAAATTATATCGTGACAAGTAACCTTACTTAATTTTGAAGTCATCATTTCTAAGTTATTTTGGAAAAATGAGTTATTTTTGAAACCAAGTTACTTGTCAAATTAGTTTAACTGTCAAAGTAAAAGTGTTATTACTCATCGCTGCTCTGAGTGGGCCGTGATATCAGAGTTATAATAATCATAACCTACACTCAGCAAGTTTTCTCTTAATACAATTTTAATTTAATGAACAAATTTTTACCTCTAAAATTGTTGCTTTGTCACATATTATTTTAAATTCAGTTTTTTTCAAGCAAATATTTTCTGAATTGTATACATTAGATTCTTACTGTTATACTTATTACTTTGCAAACAATGAAAATTTATGTTTATTTAATTTTATGAACAATAATTGTTGTATTTTTTTTAGTCTGGAACATTGAAACCGTATTTGACAGCTGTAAGGCGTACCCTAAACGCTGCTATGTGTTTGGAAAATTTTTCATCGCAGATTGTTGAAAGGCACAACAAGCCAGAAGTCGAAATTCGAATGAGTAAGGAATTGCTGCTGACACCAATACTTATTAGTAGAAATGAGAAAGAAAAAGTTTTAATTGAGTCAAGCATCAACAGTATGAGAATAAGTATTGCGGTTAAACAGGCTGACGATCTGGAAAGAATTTTGTGCCACAAGTTTACAAGATTTATGATGATGAGGGCAGAAAATTTTTTGATTCTACGAAGAAAACCAATTGAGGTTTGTATTTAATATTTGATTTTAAAATCAATTACAAAAATTATATATTGCTTAATTAAATTTGATTCCAGGGTTATGACATAAGTTTTTTGATTACGAATATTCATACAGAACGAATGTATAAACACAAAATAGTTGACTTTGTCATTCATTTTATGGAAGAAATAGACAGGGAAATCAGTGAAATGAAATTATCTATGAATGCGAGAGCTCGCACATGTGCTGAAGAATTTTTGAAAAGGGTAATACAAATATTTATTTACATAAAGTACGAAAAATAAAAAATAAAACTAAAATTTACTTGTTATAAATCTTGGAATATTTAATAATATTTAATACTTTTTTACAGTTCTAGTCCATGTGATGCGCATCAAAACAGAGAAGCCATTAGATAGAAGTAATTTTCAATCAATTAAGGTGGATTGAAGTCAATGGAGGCTTTCGTCTTCCAAAGTTACAAGAATTTATCCGAATAAAATCGTCGACAAAACGAATCCAATCGTGCAATCGCATGATTTATTAAAATTAAAAAAGTATGAAATATAAACTGTATAAAACGTTGATTCAGTGAATTGCACTTTGATGAAAGCAATGTGACGTTTCACAGAAATTTCGTTAGGTGGCGTTAACAATATTGCATTTGCATCGGGTTTCTTACATGGCTGTATATTATACATTTACCGATGGTTCTTATCACTTAAGGTATTTGTTAAAGATTGTGGAGAACATGTTTACGATGTGTATCACACACACAAACACGACATTAACGCCGAAGAGAGCATTAATTAATAATATTAATTAACAATTACTGTGGTATAAGTTTTAAAAATACTGCCAAAATGCGATTTTATAATTATAAAAAAGTAATGAGTTATTACCAGTGTAATTAACACATTTGTAATTATCCAATCATTTTTTCTATTTTATTTGTAATAAATATTAAAAGAATACGAGTAAGTTGCGCTAGTGTTTTTTTTAAACATTATTTGTACTTTTTCATTTATATATAGTTTTGATTTTATTTCCAGAAACAAGTTATTTTTTCTGAATTTTTTGCTGGCAAAATTAGAAGACCCAATTTTCAGTCAGTCTTTTAAAATTTACTTTCATTAGAGTATCTCAACACGAACTCGCAGTTATCACCTGTGACATTTGACGAGCAAACGTTTGACTGACTTCCATTTAATTTGATCAAGATTCTGTTTTCGAAGTCTGTTGGAGCTGGTCAGTGCAAGAGGCTCGATCATTATGCGGAGCGGGATCTCGCGGACGGTCACCGCCTCTCGATGAAATGGACGTTGCGTATGCACAGGGGACTGCCAACGAGGGACAATCTTTTCACGAAAGTGCATTGCATTTGTACCGTTGCCCTCTCGGAGTTGAGCGTGGAGTCCGTCACGTTCTCGGCTCGTTTTTTCCACGGGGAAGGGTCGTCGAGCCACGATTCTTACTTCTTTTTCAGTATTACAACTTTTTAGACGGGATATACCACGAGGTCGCAAACTATAATATAAAGTTGTTTTGAAAAAAATAATAAAATAAATAAATAAAATAATAATTTCTTAACTTTTACTTAAAAATTTATCTTTGAATTAATTTGTATAAAATAATTTATGTAATTAATATCACTTAAATTTAATTGGAAATCTTCTTTTGATAATATTTTTTTTAAGATATGACAGTAAAAATTTGATAATATAATTAAAAGAAAAAGTTTGATGAATATTAAAATGTTGTTGCTTATAATATTTTTG
Source organism: Idris sp. 1 HC-2018 (assembly GCA_022817325.1). Taxonomy (NCBI): domain Eukaryota; kingdom Metazoa; phylum Arthropoda; class Insecta; order Hymenoptera; family Scelionidae; genus Idris; species Idris sp. 1 HC-2018. The sequence goes on along the minus strand of JABFPM010004010.1, from coordinate 6,641 downwards.
AATAAATAAATGTTTCAATGAGTGTTTTATTGTCGCGTCAGTTCAATTGGTAGATGTGTTTTATGGAATGCCTCACGCTGGATTTAAATGACTGTTTGACGCACCGTCGGTGTCAACGATACCAGGAATATTCAGTGAGTTATCAAATTTTAGAAAAAAAAGTTGACACAATTGAATGCAGAAATTCAATTTTACATTATTTTAGTTTTCAACAAGTTTATGTTTAAAAATAAGCAAAACTGAAATTAAAGATTATATTTTGACAATTCCAAAACAGAAATATACAGTCATTTTTTTTTTTTGTCGAGAGAGAGTTTTTTTTCTGACTGTATTTTTCTGCAATTCACAATGCGTTGTCATCGTATTCAAAGTGATCATCCAGTATGAGTTAAGCCTCGTCTACAAGGACTGCAATAGCACAGGGCCAAAAATACAACCTCCACATTTCACGTATGTACACATGGCCGCAATTCCAAATATAATAGTAACGGAGCGTTCAGAGATGTTCGGATTCACCACTCAGAATCAAACTCTAATTCTAAATAGATTAACATTAGCATAAATATAACAATTTTATTGAATTATAAATTTTTTAACAACATTTTTTTAATTACAAAAAATTCAATATTTCTTCTGATAATGGAAAATCAAAATTCGCTCTTCTTTCTTTAACAAATATAATTTTGGTTTGGGAATTTAATTCTGAATACTAATGAGCTTGACACAGTTTTTGGAAGGACATTTTAAAAACTTGTGCAAAAGTCATAGAAGTTTTGCGCAGAGTTCAAAAAGTCTTTCGCCGAGTTTAAGAGGAAATTATTTTCGTTGAGCAATTGCTGTCCAACTTCATAGCCATCATCTAATTAAAGCATCTCTTGCTAAAGTGTCTTGCACTGAGTGAAATTTTCTCTCAGGTACTCAGTTACTGTAATCACCCAATGTTTTCGTGTTACAGATAATAATGATGATAAGGTTTTGTTTCTCCTTTTCTCAACAACTCAATTAAATCCTATAATCTTATAATTTTCATTCTATATCAACAATAAATATCACCAGTACAAAATAAATGATAATTCTTATCATAATAAATCTATTTAACAAAATCTATTTTACTCAAAATGTGTAAATCTTTTTTTTCATTTTAACTTAATATTATTATTTTTTTCTAGATCCTCAAATGGTATACAAAATTTCTTTAAAAAAGTCTTTGACAGCGAAAGTGTCAACTCAACAGAAGCAGAAGTAAAACAAAAAAAAAGCTAAAATAAAGGACACAAAAAAGCGTAAAATCCTGCGGATTATGTTGGTCCTTTGGCGGTTCGGAGTTTGCGCCCTCGTGGCAGTCGTTTACGCCGCCGCGGCGCGTCGGCGTAGTCCAGGAATGTTATGTGCTCTCGGTTGGGCCGCTGCGGTGCACGAGTTAGTTGTGTGAGGAGTGTGGCCCGCGTTAGATGATAGGATGCGTGTGCTTGGGTGCGGTGTGCCACCACCCAACAAAAACAACGACAACTGCAACGACAACTCTCACCCTGAGCCGGACTCAACCCTGAGACTCAAGTCCGTCCAGCCGAGCGCGGTCGGCTTTTGGGCCGGGGCGCGGAACAGCCGCGCTCCGCGTGACTGTCAACAAGAATAAAAAATAACAAAACAAATAACTCGCTCGACTGTCAAGCACCCATGTTCATCCCGGACACGCTTAGGAGCTGCATGGTGGAACCGGATGTTTCGACTTACCTGCAGGCTCCTTCCGTAGGACAGGTGCCGAATTTCAAAAATCAATTCCGCTAAGCCACCCCTCTCTTTATTGCCAAGTTAGTTTAGTCCAAAGGCTGCAATACCTGACCCGCTTCACAAAAAAAAATTTTAAAAAAATTTCCTCTACAAGCTTTAGAACGGCGTGGAAAAAAAGCGTTTGTTAAACATGGTCTGGGGCCCGCACAACGTTACCAAAATCCAGATTCCGGTGAGTAGACACGTTTTTCCTAAACCGGCTTTGGCTTTAGTTCACAGAGAGGAACCAGGGCGAAGGCTGAGTAAGTATTATTAAAAGCTCTAACAAAACTGGTACCAAATAGTAATGGTACCAAGAAAAAATTAAATTTGACAGTTTTGGTACCAGATTTGTGGTGGATTAAGACAATTAACAGTTGTGACAGCTTCTAAAAGAGTTGGAATTGTCAAATATATTCGCAGTTTTAGTTTTTGTTTTTGTCACGGAAGTCGATTGATGTTTGGAGATGCGCTGTTAGAGGAGCACGTGCTTTGATGTCAGCGCCAAAGACTTTTCCGATTTATTTCAAAGCGATTGCTCAATTTACTTTCATTAAAGTGTCAATTGTCATTTATTTTTAAACAAATAATAAAAACCATTTTAGAAGAATAATTTATGGATGACAGAAATTATATATGTATTTTTTTATTATTAAAGTTCCCTGAACTTTCGAACTAATTAAACTAGAAAATTAGGCAAATATCAATCCGTCGTTATTTCATGCTGAAATCCGACATAAAAAAGAAGAAAAAGATATTTTGCTCGTAGGCGCGAACACATGTAACGAATTTCACAGCGGCTACACGCGATGTTCAATTGTTCCGCGCTCGTCATCTACCCCTCAAAACTCGTCAGCTGATTTTGCAGCAGTGCTCGTTTGTTTGAAATCACGGGGATGATCATTTTATTAAAAAACTTTGCTGGATGCCAAAGTCACGAGTTTTGAAAGCCTCGAAATAAGGATGTCCGATTTTGACACACGAACACCGTTTTGCGAACTGCAATTATCATTTCTAAAAGTTAACTTTTTCTAGATTTTTTTTCTTAAATTGGATGTCTATTTTTGCAATTGAAAGAAAAAAAGCAAACAAGAATTAATCAAATAAAGTTTTAAAATTTAAGAAAAAAAGGAAGTATTATTTTTTCCATAAGAGAAAGAAAAGAATAATTTTTAAGAAATAAAAATGATATGTATTTTTGCAAACGGTATCAGCAACGGGACAAAAAAAACTAAGTCAACATAAATCCTGGTGGAGCTAAATATAGCGGCCGAGTCTCATTTAAATCTACTGGAGGCACGTTAAAATTAACTTTGACATTAGAAGAAATAACAACGCAGACACGTTGCGCTTAATGCCGGACCATCGCAAAATAACGCTGCGTCGTGAGCAGATTATTATGCAGCTTGAGATTTTAATTGAAGATTTTGATTTCTACATAATAATTTATTTAAAATTGGAGTGAGAGACTTTCTTAATTACGTGATCAATTTAAAGCCGTTTTGTTGAATAAGTAACTTCGTTAATCTTTCATCATCTTTACAAACTTAGAACGGTCATTAGCATACTTGATACATTTATTTATAGGCAGTTTTTTTTATTTTATTTCCATGTTACCCTTTTATTTTTGGTTCACAATGAAAGAAATTAATAACAGACATGTGTGGTGTATTTTACTTTTGTTAGAATATAATAATATTAATATGAAGTTTATTTATTAATTGGTACAATTGAAAAATTATTATAAGAATAAAGAAATGAGTAATTTAAATAAATTACTTCCAATTTCTTATTTTTAAACATTTTTCTTCTAAATTGAGCAAAAAAGTGTTAATGTAATTGCGAAAAAATGTACTTAACATTATTTATATTTCGGTATACAAATTTGCCAAATTTTTTGTTGAAGAATATTTATTGAACAAAAGGTCGTATAATCAACTAGCTCAAAAAAGTTAAATTAGAATTTTTGTTAAGATGGGTTTTTATTATAGTTGTAAATATTTTTTTTTGTTTTTGATGACTTTTTAAACTTATTTAAAAGATAATTATTACAAAACAATAAACTGCTGGAAAATATCAAAAGTTGAACTTTTAAGTTCACCATTTGAGATTCGATTTTTTGAAACCATTTACAAACTTTTTCAACATTTCGAATAATTCTGTCAATACTATTAAAAGGTCATAATAGTCAACATTTTTAACTGAAAAAACCTCTTAATTTGTTTTAATAGAATTATTCTAAATTATGCAAAAAATTTGTAGTAATATTCCAAAATTTATTTTAAATTAATAAAATTTAAATAAATACAATTTTTTTATTGATTTGAAGTTTTTAACACATATAAAAATTATCTTCATTTTTTAAGTGAAAAATTGGAAAAATACGAAATAAATCTTTGGAATCACAATTTTCATTTTTATCTCTTTCTCAGGGTCATTCCATAAAAAGCTGGAAAAATTTCTGTATGTTGTATTGAGCGTTGACTCCAAATGTGCAGAGGGATGTAAAAAATTGTTTAGACCATTCAAAAAATTGCATAATATAAAAAAAAATGTTTTATCCCAAAACTGTCTTATCTTTCATCCAAATTTAGCTTTGAAAAAGAATTCTCATTTAATTATATTAATATCTTCATATTGGTGATAAAAAATACTTTTACACGAGTTTGGACTAGAAAATGAAATAAAGCCCTTTGGAATAAAACCAGTTTTTCCATTCTAACTTACATTTTAACGAACAAATTTTATTTTAGTTATTACTGTTTTCTACAAAATCTATCATGTTTTTTACTTAATATTTTACAAATAAATTATTAAATAACCATTATAAAAGAAGTTAAATACCAATTTTATTTCACACACTGAAAATTGTTACATTCAGAAGAAATTTCACCTCTATTGAAATTGATGTGCATTTTATAAATTATTAATTTGTTTAGATTACATATTTCATTTTAAAAAATAATTTAGAAATTAGGAAATTATTCTAGTGGATAAAAATTACTTTTTGTTGAAAAACTAATTTCATCTTTTATAATTACTTATGAACTAGCTTACTTATGAATTAGATTTATCATAAAATTGCTGTTGAACAAATTTGAACTAAGTACACAAATTTTAATACTACTTAAAATATAATTGAAAATATTTGTACTGTTATTGCTGAATGTAAAAAAAAGTGTAAAGTAATTTTAATTTCTATTTAAATTCAAAATGTATATCGATTATCCGGACTTGTAATCAACATTTCAATGTCTTAAGTAGATGCTCTAATGATGTTGATGAAAATTCGATGCTAATAGTTTTTTATACAAAAATATCTATATCACGCACAGAGTAATCTTCAAAAATCAATTAAAACTGGGAAGTTTGAACATACTTTGAAAGTTCAGATTTTTTTACAATATCGTTTTTTCAGTATTTTAATGAATATTTTGAAATAGCTTACTGACATAATTTAATACAATTTATAAAGTTTCAAAAGAATTTATTGAAAACCATTTATTTTAGAAGAATGTAAATTTTAGAAAGCGAAAGATCTGAGTTAAGTCGGTAGTTAAGTGTGAAAATCGAAAGAAAAATGTTTTCTCAGCAACAAAATGTTTTTTGAACTTGGGTTTTTTTTCAATAAATACAGCATATTTAAAACTTTGTAAGACTATTTTTTTTATTTGAAAAAATATAGCAATTTAAAAAGTTATTTGGCAAACAAATTAAATCTTCAAAATCTCTAGGTGTTTGTGTAAACTATTCTAACTGTCAAGTTCATCGGAAATGGATTTCGATTAGATAGTCGAGTTCATTAGTGATATGGCTGTGGTCTGTACCATCAAAATCGTTTTAGAATCATTTTTAACAAAATGGCATCCGTTTAAGCTATATCTTGAAATTCGTTTATTAATTTATGTTTTTTTACAATAAAATTTGTAATTATTAATTAAAACAAAAAAGAAAGATTCGGACAAAGGTTATAACTAAGTTCCTAAAACTGTCAAATTGAAAGAAATTTTTTTTATACATTTAAAAAAGAAATGACTTAATTTCAGTATTTTAATTGCAGGATTTTAATAATCTTATTATAAAAAATAACTTTATCAGTGAAGGATTTGACAAGAATTTTTTGTTGTGCAAAATTTGTTTGAAATTTTAAATCTAAAACGTAATACACAATAATCATGTTTGAGAAAAAAAAATTATTTTTGTTTAAAGATTAATTATGTTAGTCTATATAAATTTAATACATTTTAATAAAATTTAATTGTGAAACTTGAAAAATGTAATAATCTTGCGGGTTTTACCAAAGTTTTATGGCCGGAAAAAAGGATTATCTGTCAATTCACCATAGTTAATTTTTCTTTTGGTTGAAAGTTACTTTATAATTGTAAAATAACTTAACAGAATCATCTTTAATTTATATTTTAAAAGAATATTCTCTGATATTTAAATTTTTAAAAAAAGTTGTTTAACATTTTATCTAATTCAATTTTCACTTAAAAATCTTATGAAAGTTGAAATACACGCAAATATTTTTGTATATAACTTTTCATGAAAATATAATTTATAAATATAATTTAATCATATTCAAAGGTTATAATTTTCTAAACAATTCTGGTCGATCTAAAAAACGTCTCCGCGGTAGAGCTTCCTAATGATAAACCTGGCAGTTAGAATCGTTTACACAAAAAACTGCAAAACTAACTTTTTTATTAATAAAGCGTTTTGCTTTTGAAAAGAATCTTAAATAATTTGTATAATTGTTTTTTTTATCAATCTTCAATCTTAATAAAGTTTGCCGGACCTTGAACATAGCAAACTTCATCGCTTAAAACTCATTCTGATTGGTTGTTAATTTGAATTTTGAGAATGTCATG
>JABFPM010004009.1:0-13370 GCA_022817325.1 Idris sp. 1 HC-2018 | reverse complement strand
AAGTCTTCAATTGTGATATTGAACTAAGCATTGTTTGTAAATATTGCTGGAAATTAAATTTATTAATCCATTTTGACGCAAAAGCCATAGTGTAAAAAAGCCAATCATTTTAGATCAAAAGTGACTGACTTTGTTTTGCCCCTCTATGAAAAAGATGCGAAAATGCAATGAAAATTTCAATTGGCCGTAAAATGGTAATTTTTCCTTTTAAAAACCTTTTTTTTCATTTTGTTAAGAAAAAAATGAATTTTTAGAAACCATCATGAAAATCATAGGTTGTGCGGCAAATTTTTCGCATACACCCATGGAAAGTTGGTAAAGTTTTCGTACCTAAATATCTTTTTGTTTACAAGCTATTTGCATAAACAAAAAAAATTCTATTTTTTCGAAAATGCATCTAAAAGTTGAGACTTCAAGCTTTAATCTAAAAAAAAAGATTCAATTACGATGAAAATTACAAAAGTTACGACGGCTTGAAAGTGGCCTAAATTTTGATTTTAACTAGGTGGCCTTTTTTTCTGTCCAGTGTATAATAAATTACGTACTAATTTTTCATACTTTTGAAACTACTTTTGTAATTTTTTATATTTTGCATTGTTTTTTAGTTTATAAAATTCTCCCATCTATAGACAACAACGGTACATAGCTGTTTTTTTAAAATTTATTAAAACAATCAAATAATTTAAAAGATCATTAAAAATAAGAGAGAGACAGAGAATTTCCGTTCGGCATCACCTTAAGATATTAACAAACAATTTTTTTTCTTCATTTTTTGGGGTAATTTTCAGAAAAAGTTGCCCCTGCGGTATTACATTATAGCGGAAATCAGGTCACGTTTGAGTTACGCACAAATTACGTTTGAGTCACTCATGACTGAAGTATGAGTTAATCTTTAGGTAACTTGACGGAATTCAATGTCGACTGGGAGTAAATAATAAAAATATAAAAATTATAGTGCAAATATTTGTAAAATACTTATTGTGTACAAAGTTAGTTAAGAGAAAATAGAAAATAGTAATTTAAACACCATCTATAAAATAATTTATTAACTTAAAATAATAATATTAATATTCGTATACAACTTACAAAAATAATATTTATAAATTTTTTTTCTTTTCGGCGGAATTCCAACTATCTTTTTTTCTTAATTGCTGTTTTTTGGCAGAGTTCGACATCTCCCAATTTGCTTTCTCGTCACAGTTTTTTAATCCCACAACAATGTAAATATTTAAACAAAGTTTATATTTTTGTTTAATTCAAAATAACAAATATCTCGTTAATTCCAAGTTATAAAAAGTTTGTACACTAACTCAGCTTATCCACCTAAATTAATATTTATCTCTTCAATTATTCTGAATAAAAAAAAATTGATAAATTTTAATTTTTGTTATGAGTTTGGAAGTTAAGAGAGTTTTCCTTATATTTATAATTCATATGAAATTATAGGCCATAATCAAAGTTACATGAGTTTTACGTTATTTTAAGTTGAAAATATATGAAGTTTCTTATTAGATCGTTATTTTTCTTGTTACGAGAAAAATTACAACTTTAATTTAGAATATTTAAAACTGATATGAATTAATTAAAAAACATTGTAATTTCATTTATTCAAATTTCGGTATAGAAATAAAATAATTTCGAAATGTAAAACTCACGTAACTTTGATTAGTTTATAATTTCATATAAATTTTAATTTAATTACAACAAAAAAGATTAAAAATATCGAAATTCCCGCCTTTTTCAAAAATCATTTTTTGAAAACGTTTTATGCCGCTTAAATTCTTCTCATTATTATACAACAATTGGTTTAATTCAAAGAATCAACCGTCTCTCTCGCACCCGAACAAAGGGGCGCTCGATTCTCGCGCGAAATAGTCTGTGCAGTCGGCCGACGCTCAGGCCCATGAATTGCGTTCTCCGAGCGGCGCAACCCACCTTCTTCGACCCTGGCGTGGCGTGCGCGCGCGCGCTCGATTGCTGAGCCTCTGCCCGCGGCGCCACCTACATTGTCAATGTTGTTAAGACAAGAAAATCCTGAGATATCAGCCAGCGTAATGGAGCCGTGTAAGCATTTCAGCTTGATTCGCGGTTTCACGGATTGTGGCTTGGTGCGTGTGTTTGCTTGAGCCGATTTGCCGCACGACGCGGCGCACCCGGAAAGCGCGCGGTGACGCGCGGACACGCGAGCCACCGCGGGGCCGCACAATGTTTACATGATCGACGGCCAGGCTCGGCCTTCGTCATCTCCGTGAGTCGCCCGGGACGCGCGTATCCTGAAAACAACTCGCGCACTCACTCGTGTGTCCGCGCGAGTAAAACGCGGTCGCAGACTAACCCGCCAGTATAACCTAACCGCGCGACCCGAGCCACCCCCGACCACCCGCGGCCCCACCTGGTGCGCTCGCCAAAACCCAACCCGTCGATCCGTGTCTGGCACACAAACATCACGTCAATTGCTGCGACAATCAAAAACAGACGTGTGCTGCTGGCGCGCGACCTCCTGTCAATTGCGCGTGTGTCCGCAAACGCACTTTTTTCAACTTGCTCATTATCAAAAACTTAACCTGCCAGTTGTTTTGATTGTCGCAAAATTGCAGCAAACCGATGCACACCGCGCTGCCGATGTTTGTTATTGTTTGTGTGTTTACGTGCGACGTAAACTGCGAATGAACAACTTTTTTGTCGTCCTTTTTTTTGTTTATATTTGAAAAGAAAATTTTCGTTACAGATATGAGGGACTCGAGTTTGTGAGATAATAATTATATGGACAGCTATGTAGTGAGTAACCAAAATTAATATTCCTGTTTTGTTGTTATTGTTGAGATGATGATTTATGGCTTTTGTTTATGATGCAAATTTGGATTTCGAACAATTGTTTGCAGGTGTTTCTAAGGTTCTTGTAAGTTTAATCGAGGAATTTGTTTAATTATTGTTGATTGTTACAGGTATTACGCAAATGTGTGGTATTTTTGAAGATGATATTGTATTTTGGAAAAAATTCGAAGATTTTAAACCGAAAAAATAATTGTTATTGTGATTGGAGAAATGGTTTGTTTATCGAGGAATTTCGATAAAATGTCTTATGATTTGAACAATTTAAATGAACGAACTGAGGTAAACTTTTTTATTTTATATACATTAATTCAGTGCAATTGTAACGTTGCAATTAATTTTGTTACTTTACTTATAAGTGTAATTATTAGATGATTATTAGTTGTATTAATTAATTTAAGTATGAAATTTAAGTCAATCTAAGGTTTAGATTAATATAAAATTAATAATTTAATTATAAAATTAAATAATTTTGAGTTATTTGATAAAAAATTGTATACCAATAATGTTGTTAATAATTAAATATTATGAATTAACAGTATTGTTGCGTTAAAATATTTTTTATATAAGTTTATGTAATAAAAAAAATTCATGGTGTAAAACAATAGTTGCTTTAGTTTTTTGGGTAATATTAGACTAACAAAACTTGTAAATTAATCAATAGTGCGAATTAATAAACTAAAAGTACTTTGTATACAAATACATTATAATAAGTTTCGATATATAAATTATTTTATGAATAGATAAAAATGTATCTAAAATATCTAGAAAAAAATATACACTGATTAGTTTATACAAATTATTCATTTGTATACAATTACATTTCTAATTCAATTTAATTTATATTATAAACAACACCTAGTTATACATATAGAATAGTTAAATGTTAACAAAACTTACTTATTGATTTAATTTTTTAAAATTAATTGTAGTTTTTTAAAGCTTGTATTAGAATCTTTCAATCCTATATTATGTATGAAAAATTAGTTGAATGTTGAGCGTTTGTTCTCAAAATTATATTTTGCTGATACATTTATGAATTTGCTTTGTAAAATATTACAAAACAATCTATATAGAACCATATTAAAATTGTATATTTCAAACACAAATTAAACCAACTTTGTAGACCAAAAATGATGAATTTATATCCTTTTTTTACCATACAAATTGTTTTTTAATGAATTTAATAATTTAGTAAGTTTTAAATTAAAAATGATCAAAATTATGTCGTAGATATTTATTCTTCATTATAAAAGATAAAATAAATATTTAATTTAATGTACTTAATATTATCAATTACAACTAATCTATTATTTCCCAGAATAAAATACAATTTGAAGATAAATAGTACATAATATATTTAATCAATACAAACTTTTGTAAATTAGAAAGACAAAATAAAATGCAAAATCAATTTTCCTTCTGGACCAAAGACTTTCAAATGAGCAAATATTATTATACAATTAAATTTATAAATTCTTTCATAAACAATAAAACATTATGATAATTTGTAGCATTAAAGTTGTATCAATATTTAAAAATAATGCAAACAATAACAAGCAACTGTAAATATTTTCTTTTGTCGTAATAATTGTAGTAATTTTTATAGAAAATATAATAATCAATTGTCAGCACTAATCGTGCAGTTATATGGATACTCTAGTTGATTCATAATATTCATATCCCAAATAGAAAAATTACTTTTTTTGTGCCATTAGTTAAATTTCTACTGTCTGTACTTCCTCCATAGGCTTTTTTCAAAAGGTATCATAAACAAAAGGCAAATTTCATCATCAAGTGATTTGAAATGTTTGTACAAAATAATTAAAAACTATTTGTTTTAGGATGCGCACAGCCAGTCTGCATGTGCCGCATACCATTAACTCATCTGGTATAATAGAATGGCACAACGAGGCAAAAGATTAAATAGAAACGAAAATGACTCGGCGGCTTGTTGCCCGAGTGCAGTTAAGAGACGTAAGTGTCGGCTGGGTCCTGGCGCCGTCAGTGGGGGCGTTGCGGTCGCAGCTGTCTCCCTCGGGCCCTCCGAGGAGGAAGAGACGATGGCCTCGTCCAGCCAGGGAGCATCCTGGACCCCCCGGCCACTCAGCGACATCAAAATATCGAGCATATACAATCGCTCAGCCGCCGAGGCCCCGGCTGAGCTCTTTCGCAAGGATCTCATAAGCGCCATGAAGTTACCCGACAGTGAACCCCTCAGTCCGAATGAGTACTGGGTCATCACCGACCAGTGGAAGCAGGAATGGGAACGGGGAGTCCAAGTACCAGTCAATCCGGACTCACTGCCGGAACCAACCGTCACTGTTATCCAACAATCATCACCCAACAAGGGCCATGCTGATTTCAAATTGTACGTTGAATCATTTCGTTTCAAACCCAAAAAGTAATTTTCAATTTAATTACATTTTTTCTTTTTTCAGGCCCAAGAAATATATAAGAATATCTCGGGATGATTATTTCAACCCCGAAGAACACGTTTTGAGCTCTACTCCAGCCAGGGCTGAAAAAGCTTGTGCTTATGACTTGGATGACATGGACATCGCATGGCTTGAGGTGCTTAACGGAGAAAGAGCACAGGTGTGTTATAATTTTGTTGTTTAAAATCATTATTGATTAAGGCAATGTATAAGTGTGAGAGAAGCAAAGCTAATGAAGTTTACATACGAGGAAAAAAAAAACACGAAGACAGCTTATACATCACCTTAACCCTGTAACTCCCAAGCATAGAAATTTCAGTATTAGAATTATTTTTTTCGTTGATATGATCTTCTTTTAATCCCACGGGAACTCTCCTATCATTATTTGCGGATAAGTTACCAACAATATGGTTTTTTGATGCTTCTTGTGTAGAACCCAAAGGTGGTCAAACAGGGTTATTTTCATAATTTTATTCATACAAAATGTTTTGTTTTATCAGTAAAAGTTTTGTTCATCTTTTACAACAAAATTTATGAATAAAAAGTGACGTAATAAAAATTTTTAAGTATCTATTTGAAACAAATATTCTAAATTATCATAGCGAATGTTTATAATACTGAAAAAGTTTAAAGGTATTTTTAGTTTTTGAGAAAGAAACATTAATGTGGACGTTTAAGATGTAAAATTCTTCTTTGTAAAGGTTTATAGAAAGGCATATAACTGTTTAAAACAATTTATTTGGCCGATTTTTATTGTTTAGAACAATTTGTATTTCTGTATCTTACAAGACACAGTGGGGCTTGGAGGGTTAAGAAGAATGTATTTTGAAACGAAATTTAATGTTCTCTGCAGGCTGGACATACACCAATATCCGAATCTCAGCTGGAGTGTGTTATTGAAGAGCTTGAAGTGAGATGCTGGGAAAGGATACAAACGATAGTTAAAAACGAAGAAGGTCTTGGAATTGAATACGACGAAAATGTTATCTGCGACGTTTGTAGATCGGTAATGATTGTTTTGTTATTTTGAAGATAAATATTTCTGTAATGAAGTAAAGTTAATAATTAAACAATTTTATCATTTCAGCCGGATTCTGAGGAAGGCAATGAAATGGTATTTTGTGACTGCTGTAATATTTGCGTGCATCAAGCGTGTTACGGTATAACGTCAATTCCGGAAGGTCAGTGGTTGTGTAGGACATGTAACTTCGACATGAGTTCCAGGCCGGATTGTGTGCTGTGTCCCAATAAGGGTGGTGCAATGAAATGTACGCGTAGTGGCCACAAATGGGCCCACGTGTCTTGCGCGCTTTGGATCCCTGAAGTGAGCATCGGCTGTGTCGAAAAAATGGAACCCATTACTAAAATTTCCAGCATTCCAGTACGTAAAAAACAAACATTTCATTTTATTTTTATCACTGTAAAATATACAAACAAAAGTTTAATTTAATTTTCATCACTGTAAAATATAAAAAAAGAAAGTTCAATTTCGTTTTTGTCATTGTAGAATATTTAATAACTTTTGATAATACTGTGATTACAGCAAAGTCGATGGGGTCTCATATGCGTTTTATGTCGTGAACGTGTGGGTGCGTGTATACAGTGTAGCATCAAAACATGCAAAACGGCGTACCATGTGACTTGTGCTTTTAAGTATGGCCTAGAAATGAAAGCCATTATTGAAGATGAAATGGCTGACGATGGTGTCAAATTAAGGGTACATAATGAATTTCTAAATGTCATTATAAAATTCAGTACTCGAATAATTAAGTTAATTTTTTGTACACCTTTTTACAGTCGTACTGTCAAAAGCACAGTAGAACAAACACAAAAGACAAAGTTAGTGGAAACAGTGGCGCTGGTGGCATAGGGGGCACCGGTGCTTCAGATTCCGAAGACGGAGAGTCCAGAAGAAAGAAACGCAAGGACATGACATCTGAAGAGAAAAATCAAGCACGAGCAGCAAAGTAAGATGAATTAATTGTTATATCATCTTTCTATTAATCCAGAAATTTATTAACTCGTTTGCAGTTGAATTTATTATAATCAACGAAATTGTCAAACGAGTTTCCACTGAAAACTCACTAGGAGCTACATATATATATTGGCTCATAAAGATATTCGTTTTTTAGATTACAAGAAATTGAGGCTGAATTTGACAAGCACGTCAATCTTAAGGATATTACGTTGCACCAATTAGACATCGATCCTGACGCTATTGTTTACGTTTACAATTATTGGAAATTAAAACGAAGGGTAAGATTTTCTTTTAAATGTATAAAAAAATAACTTTGATATCAAAATTTCAATTAAACTTTATTTCAACTTGAATTTTTGTTGTCTTTTTAGTCGGGTCACAATAAACCATTACTAGCACCACGTTGCGGTGAACTGAGCGGAGCCGGTGCTCGCGCTCAGGGCGAGGCTGCTGACAAAGAAAAGATGCGCACATTCGTGCAACTCCGCCAAGACCTGGAGCGTGTGCGAAATCTTTGTTACATGGTGAGTCGTCGCGAAAAACTCTGTCGAACGTTCTTGCGACTGCGCGAGCAGACTTTCCAAAAGCAGACGCTGGTGCTGGAGAACGGCCCCCTGTCTCCGAGTGTGACGAGTGCTGTGCTCGCCGCGAATCACGGACCGTCGATTTATGACCAGCTGTATTCACACGCGGACTCAGAGAGTTTCAACTGTGATATCGAGTCGCTCATAACGAAGATCAAGGGTCCCCAGTCGTCGTCGCCGCATGACGATAAAAAGTCACAGCAAGATTTTAACGGTGCTTCGAGCAAGAAACTCTATTTCAATGGCTCGATTAGTAAGAAGAAAAACATTTACGGCACTGACATGTCTTCGATGGACGAAAGTGAACCGGACCTTACGAAAGATCGAAAGACCAAAACTAATAGTGCAAAAGCTAAAAGCAGGGTTAGTAACATATTTTTTTGTTTTAAACGAGGGGTTTCTCAGTGAGCATTTAGGTGTACAAAGGACTTCAGAAGACTTTATAAAAATCAAGTCTATACAAAATACTAAACAAATCATTTTTTAAATTTTTTTAATTATATATATTTTTAAATAAAATAACTAAATTATCAATTTTTGTTTTTTTATTATTAAAAAATATTTTTTTATGTTTTGAACCCACAAATACTAAACTAAATAAATTATCTCGTTTTCAAATTTATTTGATTCAAATATTTCAAAGTACTTCAAAGGATTTCAAAGGACTTCAAAGGACTTCAGCTCATCGCTGAAGTATAATGAAGTATAATGAAGTCTTTAAAATGTTAGTATTTTATAATATTTTCATTTTGAAGTCATTCTGAAGTCATTTTCTTGGATACTTCATAGTACTTCAAGGTTGGGTGTACAAAAGATTTCATAAGTGAGAAACCTCTTGGTCTTAAATTATTGTAAAATGACGAGTAAAATCTGAATGTTTCTTTTTTCCTTTTAGAACAATGTTAAGCACGAAACAGACTCCAGTACAGAGGAAGAGACTGTGGCGCCGAAGACACCGAAAGGTCGTCGACGTACAAAGAACAGCAGTAACAGCAGTGTGTCCCGGAAGAGCGTTCCAGACAGCAGCGAGAGTGACCAGAAAAGTGACCAGAAAAGTGATCAGAAAAGTGATCAGAAAAGTATGGCGAAACGTTCGCGCACGCTGCATCACATGGAAAAAGAGCTGGACAGTGTCACCAGTGACAGCGACGAAATCATGTTGCTCAGCAACGCAAACACGAACGCAAATACAAAACACAGCTCTAAGTCAGCTGCGTCGTACATTTATTCTGACACGGACGACGATTCGCAGGAGCAAACGCATTCTACTCTTATCACCAAGGCCGCAGTTAAACAGTTCTCGGCTGCTGATATACCGAAGAATGTCCAAAAGTTGTCGACCTTTGCTAAGGAATCAACGAGAAAGGACGAGGACGGACGAAATAAGGAAAACGTCAAGACACAGAAGAAGAAGGAGTGTTTGCCATCCTCACTCATTGTTCCGCAGAGGCAGGCTGCGAAAAAAGCGTCTGAGATTATGCAACGTTCAACGGTAAGATTCATTTTTTTATAATTATAATTTGAATTTAAGACATTTGTAATAAAATAATTGATTTTTCAGAGTAAAAAGGACATTGCCATTGAACAGCCTGACACTAACAAGTCACCAGCCGAAGAAAATAAACCTTTAAAGACTCAGAGAGAACGACCGAAGAAGCAAATTCAGCAGCCAGTTCACAAGGAAAAAGAGGCGAAGAAGGAGACAAAGAACAATGACATCTATGACTTTGAGAAGGAAGTTGGTGGAGATGGCAGTGAAATTTTGGCGTACGTTCCTCAGAGGCAGGCGGCGAAGAAGGCTGCGGAGCACATAAAGAGCGGTCTCGGCTCGAAACCAGTGCAGCAGGATACAGAGACGGTCGAGGCGAAGAGCAAAAAAGAGCCTGTGGAGACGCCAAAGAAGAAGGAGTCCCCGAAGAAAGAGGACAAACGAGTCAAGAAGGTGCCGGAGGTGAAGGCGCCATCTGTCGCATCGAGCAACAGCGACTCGTCGAGCAGCAGCAGTTACAGCAGCAGCTCGTCGACGGACAGCAGCAGTGATTCTGAGGACGTCAAGAGTTCGCCACAGAAAAAAGTACACATTTGTTATATATGTATTAGGGTAGATATTAAATAGATCAAAATCAAATTTTGATCGGGATACCCCATAATCTTTTTGTACATGAAAAACTACGAAAATTCCCCTAGTAGCCTTAAAACTTGTGTTGCGTATTGGCCCTGAGATTTTCCATTTAAAATGTATGCGAAAATGCAACACTGTTACTTTTTATTATTTTTCTCTTCAAATTCATGTGATAACTTCCAAATTCAATTTATTTTTTTAAAATGCGTTAAAATATCTTCCAAATGGTTTATAACAACATGATTTTTTATGAAAAATTAATAATTCTATGACATTTGAGATTTCCAAAAAACAACTAAAAAAATGAATAAAGTTATACATAAATTCAAAATGTCGTAAATGTATACATTTCCCATGAAAAGTCATGTTATTATAGATCATTTGAAAGATATTTGTAAGAAAATAAATTGAATTTGGAAGTTATTATTTGAATAAATTTGAAGAGAAAAATAGTAAAAAGTAAAAATGTTGCCTTTTCTCATACATTTTAAAAGGAAACTTTTTTGAGCCAATGCACCACACTAATATTCACCACAAGACTTTTGGGGAATTTGTATAGTTTTTCACGTAGAAAAAAACTATGGGGTGTCCCGATCAAAATTTGATTATGACCTATTTAATGTCCACCCTATAATATGTATACATATTTATGTTGAAAAATTGTTACTAATAAAATTTATTTTTAGCATCCACCTCTTATCGGAAAGGAGCAGGCGTTATCATCAAGCTCATCATCGGAGAGCGAATCGGCGGCGCCTACGCGTTCAGCAAAGTCGAAAACGCCGAATCGGTCGGTGGGCGGGCAGCAGCAACAGTCGGCTCAGCAGCAGTTACATCAGCAGACAGCGGCTGGTCGGAAACTCAAAAAGCTGCCCGATAAGAAGCTTAAAACTTCCGACGGGCGGCATGGACCAGAGTTTCAGCCGCCGTCTACTGAAAGAAATGAATCGACTCGAGCCGCAACCCTGTCCACCAAAGAACACACGAAAAAAGCGGAAGCGGATAGCAAAAAGGCGGAACCGAGTTGCGAAGCCGCAACCGCAACGAAAAAGTCCCAGTCGCAGCAGCAACAACAACAACAACAACAACAACAACACCGGGAACATCGTCAGCGGTCACCTGATCCGGATGTGCTCCGTAGGTCTCGAGATAATGATGGGCCACGAGGTGCTGCTGGGGCCAAATCTACCAAAAAGCCAGGTCAACCCGTTAAGCATTCTCAGCAGCCAGCAGGTACTTATAAAACAAATAATAATCATGTTTAATTTTGAATTTTATTTTTATATTGATCTATTTTTTTTACTAAAATTAAAAGCAGCAGCGACAACAAGAATATCCCCCGCGACAGTTGCGGCATCCTCTCCCACCGCAATTCCCAGCAAAGATGGTAAAAGTGGGTCCAGCCCTCTCGCTGGCAGTCGATTCAAGTCCGAAACTCGAAAGAGAAAATCGACAAATGAAATACGCAAAGAAGAAAGTAGCAGCCATAAAGATGTGTCTGCGCTCAAGAAGCTGGAAAAGAGGCTGAGCGAGGACGAAAGAAAGCCAGAAGTAATTGAAGTTTCCAGCAAGCCGGCTGAGAGTTCGCCCAAGATCGAAGATAAATTGAGCAAAAAGAATACGCGAAATTCTGTTAATACTCTTGAGGAGGAGATGAAACAGCGTAGGGCCGAGAGAGATAGCTCGCAAAAGTCGTCCAAACGTTTAGACAAACTGCTTGAAAAGCGAGAACACCAGGACAAAATCACAAAGTCTAGAACAGAAATGAAGAAGAAGGTAACTTGTCAAGTGACAATTTATATTTATATATAACAAAATATAAATAACTTGTTGCAAAATAACTTTTTTCCTTTCAGGCTGAGGATATGCCCAGGTTACCAATTCTGGACGACGATATCCTGCTGAAATCCGAGGAACCAAAACTAGAGAGCAAAATTAATCATTCGAATCTGGAAAGTGTGGCATTGAGACTGATGATATCTGAAAGTGAAACGGCAGCCGCCACCGCTGCTCTTTCGAAAAAGAACTCGGAAAGCGATCGAACAGTCGATGTGATGATAAAGTCGCAAGAATCTGAGGTCGAGAAGAAACACGAACCAGTGACGGAGCAGGAGTTGCCCGGAAAAAGACGAAGGTCAATGCAGTCGATATTTTCACCTCAGCACGTCGCAGGTAAGGACTCAAACGTGTCTGAGTTGTTTGACTTCGATCAAGACATTTTGGCCGACGACATCAACAGCGATGGCTTCGTGATACCACGCGACGCCGAGGAACGCGCAGCCCCACTCACCTTTTCGTTCAACAATGAATTCCTGTTCAAAGAAGACAAGGAAGACAGTGCGCGGGAGACCTTGCACTTGGTTGAAAAATTGCGAATGGGATTGTCCAAGAAATCGAATTCTAGTCAGTTCGAGTTGGAACATATCGGATCCGCTGATGAGGAAATCAAAAAGGACAGCAAGCAGGATAAAACTAAGGAAAAGGTGGGATTTAGAAAGGTTTCTGTAGTTACTTTTATTTTTAAGATAAAGTATTGGTGTTAATGATGCGATTTTTTTTCAGCAGGATGAGTCTAGCGAAAAAGAGCCTAAAACAATGGAACCCATTGCGGTTACTGACAAAGAAAACAAAGACACCATGGCGCCGATCGCGAATGTGGAAGACAAACGAAAAACTTGTTATCCCCATAACGAGACTTACGGCTACGAGCAGCCCGAAATCAATAACAGCAAAATTGGCACAACTCCTGCAGCTGAAAGAACAAAGCTGGACCGTAACGACGAGACGGAGAGATGGATGCCACCAACCATGGACGTGTTCCACCAAAACGATCTTCACTTCAATACTCTAATGGACCCACAGAATCACAGATACGCTCATCAGTTCCCCAGTGATCCTCTGCCGGTTTGTAACCATTTCGTACAGCTGATTTGTAACATTCTTAAAAAATATTTAATAACACAAAATTATTCAGGTTATAACGGAAAGCAACGCCGACGCCCTGGTTCATTCGACTTTCGGAGCCAACATTCAAGACCAGTACCAATTGCTGCAGCAGCACCAGCAGAGCCATCCTCTGTCGCGCCACCTGGAGGCCCACGCGGACACTCGCATGTCCCTTCTGGAACAGCACGTGGCGCCGCCCCCGGTGGTTGACGACCTCACGTCACCCATGGAGATGGTGAACCGGCACCTGATTGGTCTGCCGAACGCCGTCGCCGAGGAGGAAGAGCACGCACGCGAACTGCAGCAGGCTCTCGAGAAAGAGGCAGACGAGTCGCGGCAGGACTTCGAGCAGGGTGGTTCGCCGTACAACGACACCAACGGCTCGAGGCCGGACGCCCGCTGGGCCGAGAGCCAGGTACTGCCGTCGCGACGCTCGACCTCGTCGTCGATCGAGTCCGCGTCGTCAGTCG
>JABFPM010004008.1:0-13370 GCA_022817325.1 Idris sp. 1 HC-2018 | reverse complement strand
TTTCTTAATTTTTTTCCACTAAGAAAATAGATTAAGCACTTAACCAGAGTATAAAAAAAGTGTATAATTAAATCAAACAACAAGTGTCTTTAAACGTACATTATAAAAATTAAATTTACATTAAAAAATATTTAGAAGATGCGTTTGTTACAAATCATATAAATAAATGGATGTTGATTGCAAATAATGAAAAAGTTAGCAGCTTTTCTTGCCAGCGATAATAATATAAAAGCGAGTTCACATTTTCACGTCTCGGCGTTAAATTGCTACGTAATCGAACAAGGCGATTAATCGATAGGCTATCGAGATACGAGATTTGCATCTTAATCGAGCCTCGAAGGCTATTATCGAATTAGAAATCAACGTAATCGTAATGAAGCCCAACTAATCATATTCGATATTCGGCGTACATGTTCACAATAATGACCCTGTATATATGTATATATATTAACTCTCTGTTCATAATTCTTGTTTGAATTTCGTCCGCAGCACCTAAAATCCAATTTATAATTTTCACCCAACTTACGACAAAAGTTTTAATTCATGTACATGGTTCACCTACATTAACTTTCATCTTCATTTTGTAGCTGATAAAGAAATGACTATATATACATATATGCATCATCGCTTTGTGAAAAAAGTGTTCAACGAAATAGATTGAACAATTTTGCCACTCCAAGATAAAAAAAAATTATGATAATGGCCAATGCTTTGCAGAACGGAAGTTACAACTTTATTAAAGTCTCTTAAGGGGTTTTAACCAATTTTAAAATACATTTCTGTAGTACATTTTTAAAATTTTTAATTTTGTTTTGCACAATTTTTAATTTTATTTTACAAAATTTTCAAGTTCAATTTTGTGTTAAGCTATCTTAATTGCAAAAAATAAAATAAAAAAAATATAATTGGCTATAAAAATGAATAACAAAAAAATTCTTGGCACAATTGTACTGTATAATATATTTTGTATGTGTTGTGACTTATTTACCAAGTTATAAAGCATAATTGGATCAAACTTGCTGAACTTATGCGTTGTATTTTTTACCGTTAAATTATTCGTTTACGCTAAAAACGAGGGACTTGACTTATATAATTAAAATGCTAGTGTGCATGCCTGTACTCTTACTTCATAGTGAAGTTGTTTTTAACTTTGAAATCTTTTATTGCTCACAAACTTTAACTCTGTAAAAAAAGAAAAGAAAATGTTTTCCCCCAAGATATTTGACCAATTATTTGTAATTTTTCTGACAATTTAATCTATTTATATTGATCATTTTAAATTATTTACCCAACATAAAAAGTAAACATCAAATTAAATTATTCACTATATCTACTTTAATTGAATAAAAACAAAAAACAAAAAGATAATTCAAAAGTAGCGTGAAATAAGATTAGAATCTAGAGAGTGTTTTCTCATTTCAAAGTTTGATGGAAATTTGAGAGCGCAATGTTCAGGTTAAACAGCACGGTAAAGCACTTGCCAATCGAGCGAACACTCCGGCTGTTTAATTATGACGAACGTAAGAGTAGATTTTGGGGGCTTACACGCAAGTCTAATTTCGCACAAAGTATTTTTAGATCAACATTTTTTTGTTAAAAAGTAAACTGCAAAATCTAACAAGAAAGTGCCATCCGAATGTGGCTTCTTAAACTTTAGATAAAGTTTCTTTGGAAACACACTCAACACCTGACAGTTCTTTGCTACGTGCCTAACTGACATATTATTATCCTCGAATCGATGTTACGGAATTCCTTTCAGGCAAAGTTGAATGCGTATCGAATTCTTCTAGCAAGCAAAAATATATAGTGACACATATTTGTCTCATTCTCATCTGCCAGTCGAAAACAAATTACTTTTTATTTGAACATTTTTTCTTGTTTGTTTTAATTAAGATTTTTTTTAACTTTCAATTTAAAAGGACCTCTTTTAATAAAATAAAATTTAATTCTTATTAGAAATACTAAAGAGAATATATAATATAACCGATCAATTCTACATTATTTATATTTCAATATCCTACATGAGATCTTTTTTTGTGTTTCAGGTGAGTTTTACTGAAAAGCCAATTATAGTGCTGTCCCACTAAGTGTGAGTAATTAAAAAAGTTGCACGTACAGGAAAAAAAAGGAATTGTCAAATGATAAGCCATGTTTTACATGATTATTTAAATAACTTGATTAGATTTAACAAAAAATATACATTTTGTTGTGCTGGAAACTGTGCAAAAGATTATCGATGGCTTTTGTAGAAAATGTTTTCAAGTGCGAAGATAGAACGACAAAATCGGATAACGTTAATGACACCACCCGACAAGCGAGAAGGTCGTTAAAGAAGTTTACTGTGTAGAATAAGAACGTTTTGTTCCGGAAGCTGTGACTCGAAAGCGATTGCAGAGGCTTATATGAATTTCTACGAATGACAATGCTTTTATATTTTAAAAAAGACACTGCGATATAGTAATCTTCGTGTGATTTTGCTTGAAATCATAATCTTATTTTCAGTTCTTTTGTAAAATGTGATAAAAAAATAACAACTTTTTTGTTTTAAAAAAAAATTGTTAAAAAGTGAAGCAAAAAACAAACTACATAATTTTACAGCGATGTAAATTTGTGTAACCTGAAGCAAGTGAGGAGATAATTTCATTTTTTAAATTTTTTTTAAAGTGATTTAATAATAAAATGTACTGATCTAGAAGATGAATGAACAAAAATTGAAATAAAGTGAAAAAACTATACTTTTTTGCAATAAAAAATTATTGCAAAAAATCTTGGAAAAAAGGTGGTGTACTACTATCAAAAAATGAGGTTAAATATTCAATCGATGTATATAATATTTATAACTGTAGAAAAATAAATTGTTTCACCTTTCACAGATAAATAACTAACATTTGTAAATTGCAGTTTTACTGTAAGGTACAACAAATTAATTAGGATTGGCGATGCTCACATGAATGAAAGTTTTCAATGATTCATGTCGTGCTTTCTAAGAATATTGTATAGAATTGAAATAGAATTTAAAGTAGAAAGAAAGTGAAACTTCACGAGTTGTGTCGCAGACATAATAATTTTAATATAATTTCCACTTATTTTATCTTTTATTCAAGAACTATTTGTTCAACTATTTTTTTATTACAGATTAATAAAAATTTATAATTCTTATCTTTCAGAATAAAGTTTATCCAAAAATGAATATTCTACAAAATGTTCCCATTACTGTTCTTTTTTCAAGAATACATGAATGTGCTACGAAGATTTGATGGCCAGTATTCAATTGACTTAATCAGTATGCTTGTTCGAAGCGAAGTGGATTATTTTTGTTCGTCAATTCATTTGAATATCGGTTTTATTTAAATTGAAAAATTATGCTACCCAGTAATACTAAAATGAAAAAACAATAGAAACGTGAGACTCGCTGCCAGATGTGTTTATGCATATAAACATAGTCCTGATGGCAAAAGCTAATTCAAATTGTTTGAATTTCTGTTCGCAGCCTAATGCAAGCAAAATTTAATTGCTACTTTAGAGAAAGAATTATTATTATGATGATTAGAAGAGGAATTTTTTGTTTTTTGATCTAAAGAGAATTTTTGGCTAACAATTCACTTTAGAAAATATGAATAATTATAAGATGTTGCATTATCTGTTGCCATTACAACTGACCCAATTATTTTATCACCAGCTGAATGTTTACTTTTTCTTGTAAAATATGCCATTTAGTTTGGAAGACTGTTTCCTTTGGGATAAGGAAATTACCCAGCCCACTGTTGTGCGACATAAATTTTCTTAACAGCATAAACATTATTACCTCTTTTATCTTTTCAGAAATATATAATAAATAGTTTGTTCACTATTATTACAGTTTCATAAATGTCCACTTTTGTTCAATTCCTCAAAAGAATTAACTTGTTAAAAAACTAAACTTTAAAATGCTTGATAAATGTGTAAACTTGGCTTTGATATAGGGAGCATTCCAGATCAAACATGCCACTACCCAAAGAAAATTGTTTAACTGTCAAATTCAAATTTGAAAATTTAATATTAATATGTAATACAATTTAGATATATTTTACATGTATTGAAAGCTCTTGAAATATATAATAAGATACATTAGTTTGTTTTTGTATTAAAAATCAATAAGTTGGTGAAAATACGTAAATAAAAAAAGAAACAATTTTTCGTGTAATCTGACCAGATACATTTTTATGAAACCTAATTTAAAATATTATTTGAATTCTTAACTACAAAATATAGTCAACTGTACGTTGAGACGAAAGTTCGGGACTTAAATTCTTCACCTGTACAAAGAGATTCGTCACTACAGAGAGTGTTACTACAATCACGCGGAGCACCCCACTCCCTTGCCCAAATTAGCCATTTGCGTCAACATAGAGTTGACTGTACTTGATTTCGGGGATGGGACAATATTTCGTTAATAAGATACAGCATTTATAAAAATAACAAAGAAAGATGAAGAACTGTCAATTTGATTTTCGAATGTTATTTATACAAGAACATTTTTATAAATACTAATATAAGTTTCATTTTATTAACGAAATATTGTCCCATCCTCGAAATCAAGTATGTTGTAGTTAAGATTTCAAATAATATTGTAAGATAAGTTTCATTAAAATGTATCCGGTCAGATTAAAAAAAAATTGTTTCTTTTTTTACTTGCGTATTTTCACCAACTTAATGAATTTTAATATAAAAACAAATTAAGTATCTTATTCTCTATTGCAAGAGCTTTCAATTCATGTGAAATAAATCTAAATTTTGTTATATATTATTATTAAATTGTTAAATTTGAATTTGACAACTAAGCGATTCTTGTTGGGTATTGGTACATTTGATATGGAATGCCCTATATACAAATGAATAGTCGTCTCGAACAACGTTGTAAGTGCCTTTTTTTTGGTTTTCCATTGAATTGACATAATTACATATGCACTCAATTGCATACAAAATCAGTAACTTATAAACAAAAATCAACAGTTTTTATCGTAAATAAGGAATTAGTGATATGAAATGCAATATTTGTTGTAAAATTATGAATTATAAACAAAAATAATAACTTTCCAAGGAACAACGTTGTATATTCAATGGAGTTACAACATTGTTCCACGGAACTGATGCAAATGAATATTTTGAGAATTATTATACAAAAATGACACACTTTATTATTTAAATAATCCAGTAAATTTCTGACCATAATAATTATAATTTTGAATCTTTTAATTTAATATATTAACCAGTAAAATGAGAATATTTAAATGCGATTCTATTTATAAACGAAACGTTTCGTAGATTTATTTATAACGATTTGACTAGTTTTTAAATTTGAATTTTTCGTGAAACATTTTTGTCTAGTATTAAATAATCGCACATTTACATGAAATTAAATTAATATCACAGAATGTTTATAACACTTAATTTTAACTTAGCAAAAAATTAACTTTTAATCGGTAACATTTCGTAAAAATGTCTTTTTTCTTGTGTTAAATAATCGCACATTTCCAACAAAGTTTGTTTCTTTTCTAACGTAATTAGCAACAAAGCACTGTACATTGGTTTTAAATGTTCAATGTTTACTTTAGAAATTTTGTTGGTTAAAAGCCGCGTTTTGTGTGGAGCTGCTGTTTTTAGAATTCTATATGTTATCCAAGATTCTGATATGCTGTGTTCCGTTCTTACTTTGATGCTGGCTGGATCATCTAAACTTAATTGCAACCATTTTATTACAGTCACTTTTAAATTAGGATCTCTTCTGATTCTTTCTTCGGCAGGTCCAAAATCTGTAAAATCTTCTTGTGCCATGCCTGTCACAGAGAACGGATTACTTGGTCTGGATTCAATGATCAATGGGATAAGATCTTCGAGAATGTGAATGATAGCAGATCTCTTTGTTTTCAATCAAGACAAAGTCTCGGTCACAAGGAAGGAAACTATGACCACTTGTGAAAAACTTTTGATTGATTTCTGTGAAATACTCAGATGTCAAAAGAAGGTGGAACATTGTGATCATTTTCCAGTTGTGAATTTTGACCGACACATTGATCAGACCTTACGATCAGCTTCCTTTCTTGACCCTCAACCATAGGTGCGAAGTTATCTGTAATATAGCGAAGAAAACAAGACGCCGTTTCTGTAGACCCTCTTTTTCCTAATATCTTATGCCACATCAACATAGTTGCATTGTTCGATCCCACGTTGTGAACAGTGTAGTTGTGGTTTGAATATTGTCTCTGATAAAAAACAAAAGAATGCGTAAGATTTGGACAATACAAAATCTGCTGAAGGTCTGCGCATAACACAACTACATAAGGATTAACTTTCGCTGTATCGGTGTCCAGTTTTAATTGTGAATAAGCTCCTTCTGCGAGCAAATGGTTTTTCTCGCTTTCCTTCGCAATATTGGCCTCTTCTTTTTCCATTTTTGCAGCACACATTCTAATATAAAGTTTATCACACGTATTGCATGTATCAGATCTTGGTAAGCCGAACTTCAAGTTAAAATCTTTGAAAATTGTTGCATATGATCTTTGAAAGATGTTGCGTACGAAACGTGTGAATCTGAATATTTTTCCAAAAACAAGTTATAGGTTTTATTTAAATTCAACCTGGCATCCAAATATTCATTGTCAGTTTTCTTTCGATTATAACAGCTTTCCTGTTTTGAAAACGATAAAATATGTTGTTTTATTATATCCTTTGTTTCTTCAGACATATCATGAGGTCTATTATTATGCGTTCTTCTTTTATCTTTCATTTTGTCCCTAAATTTGATTTTGTTTATGAAATTTTGAAATCTTCGTGGACTGATTTGATAACAATTTCATAAAATGAATCGATATAAATTGAATACCAAATATTGCAGATAAATATAAATTTGAACTAAATATATTAAAAATAAGTATTATATTAAAAATAATAATAATAATAACCTTTTGATAATGAAATAAAGTAAGTTATAGAACATTGCCGTTGCGATACACCTTGATCAACTTTGAGTTTCTTTGGCTCAGATAAGCTCATATTTTCAGCCAATAAATTCGTTTGCTCATTATAATTCAACTTTCTAAATTTTGTAAATAAATCATTCTTTTCCGTTTTCGACAATTTAGCGGCAAAACACTGCTTTTTTCAGTTGCATAAAGTGCCCTGTAAATAAATAAAACACAATCAATGTTTTAAAAAAATTACAAAATAGCATATTATTATTTAAATTACGGCATTATACTTTTAACGATATTGATATCATAACACAAAATGATAAACAATAAGAATATTTTTGAAAGGTATATTAAAATAATCATGAAACAAAACATTGGCAAAATTAATACAGAAAGCAACTTTCAAAAATATTTTGTCTCTAGAATATTTCAAAATTTTTCATAATAGTTTTGTCGTATCGATAGAGAATAGCTTTTAGAATACATTCTTATGATTATCTCTTTTTCAACAAAAGTCACTTACAATGTTGTTTGAACCAATTCTTTAGATATTAAGTTTATATATTATCTAATACTAAATTAGTGTATACATCTTTGTATAATATTAATATAATATATTTTTAAGTCTAGAATGCTATCTTTTGTGTATTTATATTTAACGATAGAGTTTTGTATAACTCTACACCACGTCTCTTGCAATAAAGCAATCAATTCTTGGGAATTTTGAAGTTGAACTCAGTAAAGTCGTGGACGTCGCTCTAATATATCTTGTTTAGCTAAGTTAATCCCAACTTATAGACGCTTGATTAATTATTTTAGCTTCATTGTTCATTTTACGGTTTTCTGCTTCTTGGCCAATTTATATGACATCCTGACATTAAATTACATGTAAACTATTTTTCAAAACATTATTTGAAAATATAATTAAAAGATTTCATAATTTTGTTTTAAATAAAAATTGAATGAAGTTATCTTATGAGAAATACAAAAAAAAATCTAAAGTAAAAAAACAACTATTATCGTCATGAATTTATTCACTTTTTCGTAAATTAAATGTAAAATGTACTTAGCATTCATTAGACTGAATTAATTTTTTGGAATTCATAGAAGAAAATCAATAAATTTAATTTCCAAATCGGCACTAAATTAGTAAGTCATAGATGCCTAACAGAATACCTTGAATAACCGCAAAACGTCGATTTTCTCAAACTTTGAACTTAGTTCATAAAGAATGATTGTCAGCTTTTTACAGTACAATTAAATTCATTTCAATGTAGTCAATAAAATTGTTTCAATATGTTTTATCTGAAATAATTTTATCACAAAAGAATCCATTCAATAATGAAATACAAGACAAAAGATAAGTCAATAATACTTTGTTGAAATGTTCACATAATTACACTTCATCAAAATAAAATGTTTTAAACAAATAAATTCTTCAGTTTTATATTGCTGGAAAATGCATCAATTAGAGTAAACTTATACTCAAGATAAAATTTTACCTTTTTGTCTTAGTTGGTCGTTAAGAAATTCTGTTAAACGTAATTTGTGCTATGCGTACAACTTTCAATATCGAAAGGTGCAGTTTGCAATCAAAAAAGACAGGCGACTTAAGAAAGGAGACGGCCAGCGAAGAAGAATGATCCGCTAAAACTGGTTTGCGCCGTAATTGCTTCGTAGATAGCTAGAGCTTTGCTTGATGAGCTTCTGCAAATGTCTTTGAATAACTTCGCAAAAGACATTGGCAAAACTACTCGGAACATTTCAAAGTGGTTACGCTACTAAAGCTTTGCAAGTTTGGTAACAAGCCCTGTCTACTTCGTTCTTCAAGCAGGGACATCTTTAAGAAACAAACGAACTGCAAAGACCAAGTATTCGATGAACAAAAAAAGGAACTTTTTTTTATCCCTGACAAAAGTTAATTGCTGCGCCGATTCACGCGGATATAGCTCAATTCTTATTGACTGTCAGATTCATGTGTTGAAATCAACTCAGCAATCAAAAGTCACTTGCAGTTTTAAATATGAAGCTGTTTTAAAGATCACTGATGTAATAAATCAGTTGAAAAATGTATTGAATTTGTAAGTTTGAAAAATAATTTTGTCTCTTATTAAAGCATAAACTATACTTCTTGTGAAAATTTAAAAGCAATTATAACACTCATTTTTGTATGTCAAATAGGTAGGGAGTTTTATGCTGAAGGTGGCACATCCAATAGGCTGCCGAAAAAAGGACAATCTAGTTCAGAAACATGAGAAGGCACGTGTCATATAAAGAAGATAACTTCACTTCAAAAAACTCTTCATTTTGAACGCTCAGATGGTAATCTAGGATTACCAGAAATTTTTAAAATAGTGCAAGCAATTGGTGGTGGAGATTTTTTTTGTTATTCAATGGCTCAGTGACAATTGAAGCCTGAGATGGAATTTACTGCAAAATCTTTAAGAGAGGTTTGTAAGAGATATGCACAAAGTCACACAAAATTATCAATCATGGCTTCAAAATGCATTGAATAATGAGAATGAGTCAATTGATGTATATGTTCCACGTATTGAATTCACTGCCGATGACATTGAGCAAAGATCGAAGTCAGTGAAGCTATTTGAACTAACTTCACCAATATGGAGTAGAAATGAAAGTGAGTGGAAAATAATTTATGAAGAATATAATGTGACATTATATGTTATTGAAAAACATGTTGTAGAAGGAAAAGAGCTATGACTAGATCAAATAGTAAATAGTGAAGATTTTATGTCTGTGGAAGATATATATAGATTATAATGAGGAAAACACTATACACCTAATAAATCGGGGTAATGCACATTTCCAGCCAATATTAAATACACACAAAATTCAGCGCAAACAACCAAATTTTGATTCTTTTAACTATGACAATGAGCTAACACCTGAGGTGTTAAGAACTAATTTATATTATAAAGAACTCTGTTTCTGAAGAAGAAAAATTTCGAAAAACTGAACAAGCTTACTGAAAAAGAATCGACGTTTTTTTATGTTAATTTTAAATATAAAAAGGGTGAAACTATTCGCAAACTTGAATTAAAAATTATTCAATAGTTTTAAGGATAATAATGCAAGAGCTGATATCAAAACTAGTAAGGGAAGTAAAACGCAGCTGGAAGTTACTGAACGTATTGGAGGACAAGATATTGTGAATATATAAGAATCCAGTCAACAAACTTCTTTTAGAAAATAATCAGCAAACCGGCAACAGTTTCAAGAAAATATTCGTTTTGATTCAAGTAGTAGGCAACAATATAACATATAATCTGTTTCGTCGAAAAATGAATGAAAATTCATTTCTTTATGTATATTTTACTAATCAAATATAGACGACATTACTTTTAAGAAAAACACTTGACCGTCAATGCCTTTTTATTTTGAAGCCTCAATATTTAAGTATCTTTTCTCCAAACCAAAATAAAATCTCAAGAACGAGAACATTTATAGCGTCTGCAGTGCTGACAGTTCTGTGATGAAAAAACGCACTCGTTCTTATATAAAACAAAGGGGACAATTGTCCAGCCGTAACCGTAAATTGAAATACGATATTTAACATTTAATATTAAGAAAAGGTCAGTTTTCTGACACCCCTTGTTTTCTGTACACTTCTTGTTCTCTGGTGACTCCAAACAGTCACAGCGATTCTAAGTTTGACTAAGAATCATTTTGGTGATCATTTTTAATTAGTTGTAAATAAATGTTAAATCAAAATTATATCGAAATTATATCGTCTTATCAAAATAAGTTATTTTAGTGCCACGAAACATAATTTTCTAATCAACCCGAAAAATTTACCCAAAAAACATTTTAGGAAAGGAAAAGTTTAACCGAAGGGCAGAAACTACAGATAGTTTAGATGGACATTTTTATGAAATTGACTTATTAATGTTAGGCTATTAAAAAGCACATACAAATGAACTTTACTTATCAACAAATGTAAATGGCTTTCGGTGCTTTTGACGATACAGTAATGAGGTTGTGCAACAATCTACAACAATTTTGTTGCAAGCAAAATTTGTAACAAATTTGAAAAACAATAAAGTTAGGAAATAAATTTAATTAAAAATCTGAAGATCCTATATTCCAATAATTTTCATGAACTAGATCTTAACCCTCAACCCTGTTACCTAAAAAAAGCACGTATCCTTAGAATGTCGGTCTGTGAGACCGCTATGCTGTATTGAATATATTTAACAATAATTTATCAAGAAATTACTTGGTGTTCTAAGCAATTATGGTTTAAACTTAAAAAAGCATTGTTTATTAAACATTTTCATGATTATTTATAAATTAGTACAGTCATAAACCAAGACAAACAAAAACAGAGTTAACGAAAATAATTTCTGTTAGCAGTCCCACAGACCGCTAAACAGGGTTGAGGGTTAAATACGTTATTTATTCTAATGCTATTCCAGATGAGAAATTCAATAAAAATAAAAAATTCATTATAATTGATAATATTTGATTAAGAAGTCAAAGAAAAATAAGGGTAATGCATTTAAATTCCATTTAGATATTAACTCTGATATTATTGAAATGTTGATGTTTTTTTCTTTTCAAAAAAAAAACAACAAAGTTGCTAGCAAAAGCTATTGTTAGCTTTATTAATGGGAAAATAAATTAGAAACAAATGTTGAGAAATGAATTATTGAAAACCTACCATGTTTTCTTGGCAATAAACATAATTGATATTGAAGATAAAATTAAAAAAAAAACGAGAAAAAATATAAATATCGAGAAGGTAAAATCAATCCCGATTTTTGGAATATTGATAATGACAATTCATTTAAAAAGAATTTAAAAAAGAAGTTTTGTATGAGTATGCAAAGAACATACTATTAAACGAAAAGTTTAGTTCAAATTTTGATGATGTGAGTAAACAAGTTGTTTTAATTAATAAAATAATTGAGTCGTTAATTAAAGTGATCTAAAAAAGTAGATGATGATAGTATTATACTTGACATGTGAGGGAAGTTGCCGATTCCACGCGAGTGTGAAATGACCCAACGACCAAAGCGAGTTGAGTCACACACTCGCGTATGATCGCCAACTTCTCTCAAAAGTTGGGTACTATACTTTTCCTTACAAGGGCGGAATAAGTGGCTTTTTTACTACTATTTTTCGGTGAAAAAAGTTGACATTTTTGCGTGAAATTTTAGTTTCCCCCTCTCTCACCGCAAACAGTGAAAGAAGAAGCCACTCATCCCGCACATTACAAATATAATGTAAAAAATCAATTCTATCTGTGTAGATTCTACTGTTATAAGTTATTCTAATTTACTTTTAATAACGACATTTTTAAATTTAAAATTACCTCAATGCTTAATAAAAATAGCATGATTAGTTGTATACTATTATAATATACTATGTTACTTGACTATAAAACTGAAACATAAATATTTAACTTTCATTTACAAAATTAGATTTATTAGGTTAAAATTCTTGAAATACATTTATTTATAACATCAAAAGCACTGTCATATTTAATTATACTATTAATTAATGAATAAGCGATCGATTCTCTAAACTGTTATAAAATATTTAATTTTAAATAATTATTTTTTTTAAATTGTACATTCATATAAAACTAATTTCTAGTTAAATTAATATTTTATTCAAAGTGAAAAATCATTCTTATATATACCAAAACTTGTCACTATAATAATAAATATAAATACATCATTCATTTATATGTAACTATAATGTAACTATATTAAAAAATTCTTCTTACATTTTTTGACAAAAAGTTTGTGAATATGAAAATAATAAAGGCTAATTTACAATAAATAAATCAATTTCCAAATTGGAAACTTTCTTAAATTATATGTTGCTTTTTAAATTCCTGAAAAAAATTATTTCTAGTTTTTTCATAATTAACAAAAAATATTTATAAAAAAATGACAAACAGTTATAATACAGTTTTTAAAGTATAATATTTGAATATCAAACAATTTTTTTCAAGCTGAATTTTACGAGAAAATCATACGTTAAATTAAGTTACCATTTAATTTATAATATAATAAATAATAATAATAGAATAATTAGTTAAAAACAGTTTATTGATAAAATTAATTTTATTTTGTAGTCCCGTCAGATTTTTTTGGTTCCAGGGACTACTTTGTGCAGTTCACAAATTTACATATCCGTGTACTTTGTACACAGCCAAGTTTCTCTTTGGTTTTTTAATATTTTTACGTTATTTTTTGTGCAAAACATTGATTTATCAATTAAGAATTATAAATAAAGAGTATTACACAATATTTAATTTATAAATGGGTCATTCCAGGGAATTTTTAAAAAGCGAAAAAATCCGGATTTTTTTTGGACGGTTTTAATTTTTTTCCTGAAAGTACTCGTCGAGATAAGCCTGAAACTGATTTATAATAGATTTTTGAATGT
>JABFPM010004007.1:0-13371 GCA_022817325.1 Idris sp. 1 HC-2018 | reverse complement strand
GGAAAAATAAAAAGTTGATGATAAAAAAACATGTAAAAAATCATTGACAAATACAATTTTATACATTTCAAATAATTACATTATTTCTAATATTTATTCATTTCATTGAAGTTAACATTTTTTCAGAAAAATTAATTCTTACTTTCTGTAGAGAAGAGAAGAGAAGAGGGTGAATATAATAAAAACAGAGAAAAGAGCGAGAGAGGAGCCTTTTGAATAACGTAATGTACAATGAAAAAGACGGGCGGGAGCAATTTGAAATATTTTCATTTTTGTGAATATACTTCGTAAACAACATTGAATATCAAAATCGAATCATCGAAATGAAGTCTAAACTTAAGAAAAACGGTGGAAAAAGAGCGAGAAAGGGGGGGGCTATTTCGGCAGTGTTAAATATAAATTTTATGTTAAAATAAAACAGAAATTTTAATTTTATATTTTTGGAAATGGCGACAGAACAGTTAACATTTTTATGACATAAAAAAATAATAATACAAGAATAAAATCTTTGTTATTTTTAGATATGTAATTAGAGTCTACCAGTATAATGTAACAATTATTTAAATTTTTCGATGTACAACAACAAATTTCGACATTTTCAATAATAAATTAGAAAATCAGAGACATCGCGCCCGGAGGACGCGATTACTCATCTAATTTCGTTAAAATAAGTCCCGGTAATGAATAAGAGTAGATTAAAATGTGTAATAATATTTAACCAATTGTTTCAACATTTAAACAATTTTGTTTTATTAATATCTTTTATAAGTCTCTTCAATTTGCAAACATTTCAAGAACAATTAATAAGTAATTTAATAACAATAAACTTTTAAAAGTAATAAAAAAGTTGCAAATTAATGTGCAATTAAAGAAATACTATTTATCAGAAATATTTTAATTACTATTTTTTATATATAAAGTGTTACTTTATTTGTATAATTAAAGTGTTGAATTAATCTATTTCTAAAATTGGTAGCAATTTTTTTTAACATAAAATATGGTTAAATTTTTGTTTTGACAATTTAAATGAGAAGCAATCTTAGTTTACAATAATGTACACTTTCTTTGACTTAAATAGAAATTTAATCCAGTCAGATTTGTGATAAAATCTAGATAAGATTTATTACATTTTTAGTACCTTTATTGTGCAAATAAATTGCTCAATCTATTTATTTTAGAATTCACTAAAAAGCTGATTATGCTTAATAATTTTTTTACAACAAATTGGCACGTCATTAAAAATAAATCAAATCATGAAAGGAATAATAGTTTTTAATAAAGAATAATAGTAATGCTTATGTCAATTAAAAGCTTTGCATGATTAAATCTTTGTTCTTCGCCACCGTAGTATCATTAAATCTTTGATCTTCTTAAAAAGTCAAATTCCATATTACGAGTGGGATCTGGATTATATTAAGGCGGAAATCGTCTTCATCTCCAGTCAACATCTGACCGTCTTTCAATTTGCATCGTTAGATTACTTCACACACCGCGGCGCAGATACAAGTCACAAAAATGGAAAGACATACTATTGACGAAATCATCGAGAAACATTTGCCTGATAGTGAACTCCGTCAGGCGAAAATTATACTTTATGGACGTGAACCTGAGTAAGGTCCTTTTTCATTAATTTGTACATTTATTATTGCTTAACAGCATCTTCTTTTAAAAATATTTTATACTTAATTATAATAATTCCCCTGGAGTAAAGTGAATTAAAAATAATTTTTCTTTTGAACAAAGACCTGTAGCACTTTTATATTCTCAGAGTTCTAAAACTTCCTCGTTTTGAAAAAAATGGAGACCTTGAAGTCAAAGGATACAAGCTTAATGGAGCTCTCAAAGAACAACTTAGATCTCCAAGAATCATTCGAATCGGTATGATCCAAAATACCATCGTTTTGCCCACAAATCGTCCGTTGCAAGAACAAAGAGATGCCATCTACCAGAAGATTTTAACTTACATCGATCATGCCGTTGCTTGTAAAGTCAACGTCATTTGTCTGCAAGAAATTTGGCGTAAGTTTTATTGAGATTGAATCCTGAGAATAAATCTGAAATAAAAATAAATAAAATACAAAAATTCTCACCAGCCATGCCATTTGTCTTCTGCTCCCGCGAGAAGTTCCCCTGGTGCGAGTTGGCTGAGGACGCGGAAAATGGACCCACCGTAACCATGCTCTCAAAAGTTGCCCAGCAACATAATATCGTGATTGTCAGTCCCATTCTCGAGAGAGATAGCATTAATGGTGAAATTTTGTGGAACGCTACAGTGGTGATTGATGCAGATGGCAAAATTTTGGGCAAACATCGCAAGAACCATATTCCTCGCCAGTGCTACAATGAATCCATGTATTATGAACCCGGAAACCTGGGTCATCCAGTTTTCGACACTGCTTATGGTAAAATTGGAGTGGTCATTTGCTACGCACGTTTGCACCCCTTGAACTGGTACATGCAGGGAATCAATGGTGCTGAAGTAAGTTCAACCTATTAAGAATGTTAATTTAGATGAATTTTATTTATAAATAAAGAAGGATAGATCAATAAATTATACTTACCACATAATTTAATGACGAATTAAATAATTGTTTTCCAGATTGTGGTCTGTCCATCTGCTTGTGTTGGTGACATTGAAGAATCCCTTTGGAGTGTCCAAGGAAGATGTGCCGCTTTGACCAACAGCTTTTTCACTTGCAACATTAATCGCGTCGGAACCGAGGAACTTACAAATGCATTCACTTTGGGAAACGGAGAGCCTGCTCATAACAGTATTGGGCAATTTTGGGGATCAAGTTATGTCGGTGCACCTGATGGTACCAGAACTCCGGGTCTCAGCAGAAATCGTGACGGACTTCTTATAACTGAAGTGGATCTGAACTTGTGTCGGCAGGCCAAAGATGTTTGGGGACTTAGGGTTTGTTGATTTTACAAATGCTCAAATCAAATAAAATTTGTTATCTAATATCCAGAAGTTTTGAAGAATTTAAAAGATATATTTTTTAAAAGAATTTTGTAGAAAAAAATAATCTGATTTTCTTCAAACTTCAAATTTATGAGGAAATTAATGTTAGATTTTTAAGTTAAATTAAGAAAAATTATCTGAAAATAGTGTTTTATATTTTTTTCAGATGACTCGCAGATTGGACCACTATGCCCATGAACTGCTTCAAGCTACCAAAAAGGACTTTAAACCACAAATTATTACAAAGTAATTTAAAATTATGTACATATAAAATTATTATTAATTGATGAAAAATAACGCTTTGTGGGCCATTATTATTTGTGTACATTTTATATATATTAAAAATAAATAATTTCTTTTATAGAAATAACACCAGTTTCTTTCATAATTGATATTAGAACAGAAACAGAACATTTAGTGATCTCAGAAAAAAAATTCTATCTCTTAATTTTTTTTCCATGTACATTCGAGCGATAAGACTAATCTAATAATGATTGTTATTATAAACTTCATAAAAGATGAACAGAAATTGATATTTCATAACAGTCATACGATTTTCAACTTGTCATATCTTTTTTTATGATTTAATATAAAAGTATTAGAATAAATCAATAAAATTTGTATTTAGTATATTTATTTATCATTCATGTAGCTAGTTTAAAAAATGTATTACTGATAATCTCTTAGTGTCATTCAACATGTAATAATTTTTATCATTTTATTATTAACTTACATTATAAATTTAAAGTTCAAAATTTCCACTTATATTTTTCTAAACAATTTTTATGAATATAATTCTTTTTCGTTGTTTCCACAAAGAATTATATTATGCAAATTTTCATAAATTTTTATTGCACTATGATAAATTCACCAATTTAACTTATTATTAAAGAAACCGCCCAATCAAATGGCAAGAACGAGAAGAAATCCAGCGAGCAAATATCTTGAAAAAAGATAACATTAGAAGTGAAGAGTAAATCGACATGTGAAAGTCAAGTATCGACAAAAAAGTTTTAATATTGTAGCGAAAAACATTAACAAATGAATATAGATTAATCAATCATGTATGGCTAATATATAAATAAATGAATTGATAAACTTTATTCACGTTGTATAAGTGTAGTGAAAAAAAAAATATTATTAAACTACAAGATATCTTGTTTGCACCGTTAAGGTGATATATGACTCGGATTGTCTGTCTCTCTCATACAAAAATAGTTTTTATGTAATATTTTTGTTCATTTTAAGTTTTTTTTAAAATACGCACGATTGTTTAATAAAAAAACATGTTTCGAAGATTTTACAAAAATTTTTAAAATTAACAAAAATATTACATAAA
Source organism: Idris sp. 1 HC-2018 (assembly GCA_022817325.1). Lineage (NCBI taxonomy): Eukaryota > Metazoa > Arthropoda > Insecta > Hymenoptera > Scelionidae > Idris > Idris sp. 1 HC-2018. The sequence continues at coordinate 9,067 of JABFPM010004007.1, read as the reverse complement.
AACTATTTTTGTGTGAGAGAGACAGACAATCCGAATCATATATCACTTTAAGTGTCTTATGTTATATTATTAGTCATCCTTGTTATTATCAAAGTAAAACGTGCAAGTCTATCATGTAAATGAACTTACACTCAGTATATTTATTACTTTTTAACTATTGAATCTTAAAAATTGCAATTTTTTATAATTTCGTATTTTTCCAACAAATACAAGAACTAATAAACTTTTGGTTTTATTTGTTATATGATTTAAAAATTAATAATACTGAAAAATACTAAGTATACAATTTTACAAGAGATATATTTTCAAAGTTTCAATGTTTTTATCATAGATCTTATGTAAGATCTGTCGTTTTCAGATACGTAAGATTTTATGTCATAATTAACACAATTTTTAACACAGATTAATCAAATTTGATGTTAAATTAAGTTAATAAGATTACTTTTTGAAATTTTATTAAAGCAATTTAAAATTTATGATTATAAGCATAATTGTATTCCTTCTGAATCAACTTATCCATGAATATATAATGGTTTCGCATCAAATTTGATTTGAAATTATGGTCCATAGATTTTCGTCGTGCAATTTGACGTTGTCTTGTTTTTCGACTAGACGGATAATGAACTAAAGAAAATAAAATTAATCTATAGTTAACAATATTATTATTCCTTTATTTGAATACTTTATTAATTTACCTTTACGTTGTTGATTATTACTATATTTAATATCTTTTCTGTATTGGTTAGTACAATCATAATGAATCCACTCTATAAACTTCGAAAAAATGTATCCCATCGTTATAAAAAAAACTATTCTAAATAACATCCAAAAATCTATTTTTCAATTTAAATCAGAGAAAGTATAAAATAATAAGAAAAGATCACGTATTTTCTCTGAAACAAGATTTAATGAAATTACTTTTTGACAAATTTAACAATAATGAAGTTAACTGCAAATGTCTTAAGAATAGTTTTTTCATATTCTAATTTTCATTTTAAATAAGTAATTCAAGTTTGTATTTCAATGTTAATGCAGTAAACACTTGATTATATTTATTTTTAAACTAACACCATACTTTTTTATCTTAGACTACAAGCATTCCAACACGCAATTCATACATTATACGTCTTGTTGACCTTACCACGGTGGTCTCTCTCCACTTAACAAAGATATATGAAATTTCCAAGGTAAAGTACTACAATCTAAATGTACATCTAAAGACATTTAAATTAATCAAAAGTAACAAAACATCCAAATTTATCTTCAATTCTTCTTAAAATTAAAATTTTTCATTACTTAAAAATAAAAAGTATTGAACAAAATGTAATAGTATTGCTCCAATACTTGATAAAATTGTTTATAAGAAATTTCACGTTTTAGAAACATAAAACGTAAAAATGATAATAATTATCGTATTTTTTTCGAAAAAACTCTGTATATTAAATAATTTAAAAACTAATTGTATGCTAGATCCGCTTATCCCAACTTGGGCTTCGCGAGATTATTGTTCATCTTTGTCAGATAAAACAAAACTGCTTATAATGATATAATGGGTGGGATATGGATTATATTAAAGCAGAAATCGTTCGCTACTTCAGTCGACATCCAACTAAGAATCAATCAATTTCGTCAGATTCTGACAAAGTAATTCTACACTGTGGTGTCGATACAGAAAACCGGCAAATCTGCAGTCATGGAGCAACGCACCATGGAAGAGATCATTGAAAAATTACCTGAGAGCGATATTCGTCAAGCAAGAATGCTTCTTTATGGTCGCGAGCCTGAGTAAGATTTAAATGTTTTCACATTTAATACGAATAAGTAACAAAATCAAATATAATTATAAAAAAACAAAGAATGATAAAAAAATTGTATAATCAAATGTCTTGTGAAAAATAGTAATTTGTTTAATTCTATATTAAATTCAACAAATCAGTTATAAAAGTTGCAATTATAAGTAAAGATTTTATTTAATAAAATCTTCAGAGAGAAATTATAATTATTATACTATTCCTTTACTTTTAAATAAAAAATATCATAGTATTAACACACAGTATTTATTTATAATTAGTTACAAATAAAAAATATGTGATACAAAAAAACAATTGAGAATTTATTTTTAGAATGTAGTTTATCAAAAGTATCGTAGATATTTGAATTGCAATATCATTTAAATTGATCTCAACATCAACAGCAATTAAAAAAATGAACAAATGTTTTTTAATGTACTTAATTTTCAACCTAACATAATCATATTTTGATTGTATTTTTAAAATTATTCAAAATCACATGCTAAAAGATTTTTTTCACATCCAATATTAAAATTGTTAATGATGTAAATTACGAGATGTTAATTTATTAGGTACTAACTAACAGACTGCATACATTACTTGCAAATGACATGCATCTACGTTGTAAACTTTTCTAAGTTTTGTTCTTCATTCAATTAAACTTATTTTCAAACAATTACAACAAACCGAAAAAAAGGTTCATTAATTAACTGCATTTTTTATCAGACCTATAAATCTACCTCGCTGTGAGAAAAATGCGAATTTGGAGGTCAAAGGTTTCAAATTAGTCGGGTCAGTGAAGGAACAACTCAGACCCCAAAAAATTGTTCGAGTTGGCTTGATCCAAAATTCCATAGCTGTGCCTACAACTCGTCCAGTTCAAGAGCAAAGAGATGCCATTTTCCAAAAGATCGCAGGCTACATTGAACATGCAGCTGCTTGCAAAGCCAACATCATTTGTTTCCAAGAAGCTTGGTGTAAGAATTCCTAAAACAGATTACTATTATTGTAAAATATTTAACTTGTGAAATAAAATACAATTTTCTCACCAGCTATGCCATTTATCTTTCCCACTCGAGAAAAGCATCCGTGGTGCGAGCTTGCCGAGGACCCTGAAACCGGACCTACGACAACCTTCCTCTCAAAGTTGGCTCGACAGTATAACGTTGTAATTATCAATCCCATCGTTGAAAGAGACATTAACGATGGTGAAACCTTGTGGAACACTCAAGTAGTTATTGACGCAGATGGTAGCGTGTTGGGCAAACATAGAAAAAACCACATTCCACGTATCTGTTACAATGAGTCCATGTACTTTGAGCATGGAAACATGGGTCATCCAGTTTTCGAGACCACTTTTGGTAAAATTGGACTTGTAGTTTGCTATGGACGATTCTTTCCTCTGAACTGGTATATGCAAGGAATCAATGGAGCCGAAGTGAGTTTTTTTGTCGACTGAAGAAACCTATTTGAATGTTTCATTTAATTGTATACATTAAATTATTTCGCACTTGAATTAAATCTAACCATGATAAACATGTATATTTTATGCAATTGTATTTGCAATTATATTTTTGCAATATCCTCTGTATGATTTGTGCAACTTCTTAGATTATTTTCTTCAGAAAGTTATAGCGTAAAGAAAACAAAAACAAACTTTTCTAATTAACAAATAAAATAATAACAGCATGAAAAAAGCGTCGCATTTCTCTTGTGCAAATATATTTAAACCAAAAAATTTGTTTTCTAGCATGTAAAATATTTAACTTGAAATACAAATTATAATTCCAAATACAAAATAACACTTAATAAGTAAACAAAATTTATGTCCATTGTAATGTTGTAAATTTGTGTAGATCGTCTTCTGCCCATCTGCTTCAATCAGCAACAACGGAATTGAAGAATCTCTTTGGAGTATTCAAGGAAGAGGTGCAGCTGTAAATAACAGCTTCTTCACTTGCAACATTAATCGCGTTGGAACTGAGGAACATGTAAACGCATTCACTTTGGGAGATGGTCAACCACCAAGAAAAGAATTCGGACACTTTTACGGTTCGAGTTATGTCGCTGCTCCTGATGGTACCAGAACTCCAAGTCTTGGCAGAAATCGCGATGGAATTCTTATAGCTGAGTTGGATCTCAATTTGTGCCGTCAAACTAAAGATCATTTGGGACTTAGGGTCAGTATGACCTTTACTTTAGAACGAAATTCTTGTTTCTTATCTTCAGATATATTTAATATTTAAATAAAAGTACTTAATAGAGTTATTGCAATTAATTTTCTTGTTCCTATTTTAGATGTGCAAAAGACTGGACCATTATGCCCATGAGCTCATGCTGGCAACCAAACGAGACTTCAAGCCGCAAGTTGTACAAAAGTAATCAGCAAACATATCTGATGTACATAAAAACATTTATCACAAATAGCTAAACATTAAATTAACAGATAACTTTAACTTTTGTACATTCATTTGCATTATAAATAATGTTTGCTATTAATGGCAAAACCGCTTTCATCATTTGGCCTCCATCATCTCAAAACCATAGGCTAAGATAAGCTCAATATTTGTATGCAATTGATAGACATAACATTTGACCGAACTTTGATCTTAGAGTGATTAAACGAATTTTCTTTCAATCTTGACTTGTTTTAATGTATAGAAAAATTATGTAACACTGAATTCATTGATCAAATAATTTTAAAAATAATTACGCAAAATGTAGTTTATGACTAACCAATTAACAAGCGAGAAGTTTGCTTATCATTATAATGTAAAATTACATTATCAAGTTGACACGTATTTATTGATCCTTGATTAATTTTTTTCCTTTTTTTTCTCAAGTAATGTTAATTTTGAATTCAAAAGTAAGTTATATTAATGAATTGAATTTGTTTTGTGTTTAAAGGAATAGCCAGACCAAGTGGCGTGAACCAGAAGAAATAATGCGAGGAAAAGCAATGAGGAAAAATAATATTGGAACTGAAGAGTGAATTATTTTTTGTCAGTAAAGGAAATTATAAAAAGTTATCAATATCATGTAACGTTATGAATTTTGTTTTGACAATGTAACAATTTTCCTGCTTATTAATAATTTGGTTTGATGCAACAAAATGTTTTTAATTGTAGCCTATATGAAATATATAAATTATTTAGTTCGTTTTTGAATAAAAAAAAATGAGAATAACAAATTAATTGTATTTCGAAATTTTTATTCTACGTCTCAACAAATGTCGACTTAACTCGTTATTCCCTAGATAATAATAATTAGTGCATTCGCGCAGAAGTAATTACAAAATACAAGAATTTATTAATATTCAAAGTTATTCACTGACACCATATTATAAATAATAATAATAAAAAAAAGAAAGAAATAATGGTCAGCAAAGTTAACTCAGCATTTTCGTCTTTTTAATTTGGATTCCTTTCATCGAATTTTCAGTTTTACGTTAGGGTTTATATGGCTTGACAAGATTTTCAGAAAATTCTTTTACTTGCTGAACTCCACGCACTTCTTTCTCCAGGAGAGGCAATTTCGTTACATGAAAGTCTTCGTACAGATCATCAATCTGAAAAATTATTTAGTTCAATATTAATTATTATTTGTATGCTAAGAAAAGATTAATAACTCACTTGATCCAAATATTTTTGTTGAACTTTTTTTCTTGCGAGACACAGTCTGCAAGGTGTGTCATCTTCTTTGACATACAGCAACTGATTAACAACAATATTGTGCGTGTCAATATTATACTTGGTTAATTCTTGGACCAGCCTTTCTGTTTCGTAGAGTGACAAAAATTCGGAAATACAAACGCAAATGAAGGTCGTCTGAGACGGATCTCGGAATTGTTCGTTAACTTGACGTATAATTGCGAGCATTTCTTCCATTTTGCTTGAAAATGAGTCCACATTGAAGTCTGTTATACCTAATAAATTGGTCATCTGAAATATAATTGTTTAGTTTAAAATATTTGTATTTTATAAAAATATCAAACAATCTCAGCCTTGTTTAATTCAGAACTTTTATCAGATTTTATTTTAACTATTTTTTAAAAGGACTATAAAATAAATGCATTTATGAAATATGATGAGTTTCAATATTTATGTTATTAATTTAATGCATACATATTGCTTGATTATTAATAAAATTGTTCATGATTTCAAATTGATTAATTACAATATTAGATGAATGCACTAGAGTAATACCTGTGTAATAAAAGGACTTATTTTCATTTTCAACCTCATTAACTTTCCAAGTCCTTTTTCTACAACTTGTGGGAATGATAATAACCGCAATGTATGTCCAGTTGGAGCGGTATCAAATACGACAACAGAAAAATTCATTCCTTTGACCAGTCTACAAACAACTTTTATTCAATATGTTTTGCTAACTTTATTTTTTTATAAAAACTACAAAGTAATTGATATTAAAAGTGTCAGATTTTCAAAAAATTCATATACATTACTTTAAAATCTTAACATTTTATAATCAGTGAATATAATATTGCAATAACATTGAATTTAAAGTACTTTTTAATATATCACTAAAAAAATGTAAAATAATTTATATAAAATTCTCATGTTTTTTTATTATTTTTTTTATACAAATTATGTCACTTGCTTCATAACTTCAGCATAACTCATCGCTTCATCAATGCCCGGGAAAGCTCCCACAACTTCTTGCATTATATTTTTACTCAATCTTACTGCTTCACCTCCTGCAACTAAATTTAAAAAATGCATATTTATGTAAGTGCAGTATTATTTGTTAGATTTTTTTATAATTATTTTTATGTTCATAAAACTTTTTTTTGTCTGGCCAATATGCATTTTTTTCAAAGGTTCTATCATTGTATTTTGTTAAAATAATAAATATAAACAAAAACACGTTATACCTGATTCACTTTCAAAATATTCTTCTGGCAATTCTGTCACGCCTACGTTTGGATCTATTTCCATGACATACAAGTTATTAAATCCATTAACTTTTGTCGGAATTTTACTAAATTTCTGATCAAATGCATCAGAAATATTGTGTGCAGGATCAGTTGATATAATTAATACAGTATCTCGGACTTTCGCTAACTGCACTGCCAACGAACAACTGTAAAATAAACAATTACAATTACAATTTTTGTTTACTTAAATTATAACTTCCATTAACCAAGTCTACATTTTAATGAGTTCACTTAACATATTATTTTTAGAACTTTTGTTGCATATTTTGTGTACAAATATAATGATTATTTAGTAAAAATTGACATTAACTAAATAATAAAAATTTGACTATAAAAATTTTTTCAATTAGCTATTTATATAAATTGTTAAAATAAATAACTATTCGAGCAAAAGTAATCTAATTTAATAGAAATGATAATTAAATTAAAAGTGAAAAAGAAAAACACGAAAGTGGCTGTTTTGACCTGCATGTGGTTTTGCCAACTCCGCCTTTTCCTCCAACAAAAATCCATCTTAAAGAATGTTGCTCGATAACGTTTCTAACAGAAGGTTCAAGACACTCGCTACTATTTACATCCATTTTGAATATGTCAACTTATAATATGAAAATAATAATACAACTAATATACAACATGTAGCGTAAAAACTTGTGATATCATTTGATGTGAAGTTGGTTTTAGGTTATATTTGCTAAGGGGGTCGCTGAGAGTTTAAAGTAGCGGGAAATTTGAATAAATCAATTTCAAAAATAAGTTAATTAAGAATAAAAAAACTACTACAAGAAAATAAAAAAATATGTAATGTACATAAAATCATTAGATATAATTTTTTTAATACAAAAATAATAAAAATTAAAATAATAATTAGCAAAATATAACTTTATTATAATAATAGTAAAAATATTCTTACATATGCTCCCTAACAGTCAGTATAATTGTAAATGATTTACATACAATTTATATAAATGTACTTCTTATTGAGCTGCATTATTTAGATAAATTATTTTCATAAAATTAAAAGATTTTTAATTACATGATCAATTGCGCAATTCGAAAGGCTTTATTAATTATTTTTAATTCATTTAATGATTATTAAAAATTTGCCATGTATTTCAATGAATAAAAAATATTATTTTTAAATTTTAAAAATTATTTTATTTATATGTAGTAAAATGTATTTATAATATTTATCAGATTACTCTCAATTAAAATTTGTGATAAATTAAATTAGTGCTTTATTGTTGGATATTGGATATTGAACAGCCTGTGATTAGTCCTTCTCAAATTTGGAAACAAAATCTGAAAAAATTGCAAGTCGCACCACTGTTATGAGGATGAACAATACCGACATTTATAGATTTCCAGCATTTACAAACGTATTCAGGCGCATTCAGCAGCACATTAGTTGAATCACGTTTTTTTGATTTTGCGTATTAAAACATCAGCATTAGCTTTTTAATCCATCTCAACGTACTGAAATTATTCGAAAGGGACCTTTTTTATTTTGTGAAACCGCGCCAATTTATTAAAATCAAAAAATATATTATGAAAAAATCAAAAAAATATGTTTTCGCTAATTTTCATGTTTAGTTAATGAATATATTTAAATTTATAAATTTCTGTTCATTAATCGCTGTTCTCAAATAAGTAAGCATTTCGAAGTGGAAATCCTAACCTATAAAATATTCCTGTAAGACGAATACGAAAAAAGTTATTAAAATGCCAATATATATTAAAAGAAATTAAATACATTGTTTATTTATACGTCACAGAGGATTGAAAATGTATAATGTCGTACAACTTTATAGGTTAGGGTTTCTACTTCGAAATGTTTACTTCTTTGAGAACAACAATTAATGAGAGGACATTAATAAATTTAAATACATTGAATAATTAAAAATGAAAATTAGCGAAAACATATTTTTTTACATGTTTCATAATATATTTTTTGATACTAATAAATTGGCGCGGTTTCACAAAATGAAAAAGGTCTCTTTCAAATAATTTTAATACGTTCACGGAGGGAAAAAACAGAGTTAGAAACTATGAGACTTAATCAAATGAAACGATTGTCAGATTCTTCGTTTCACTGTATGAAAATTCATAGTATTAACCTATGAAAACATCGGTTGAGACGATGGAGCACAATCCTCGTTTAATTCGAACAGCTTAATCGTTTCAACCGATTAGCGGCAGTGAATTAGAAAATGATCACTACGTCACTTAGAACTCTATGGCGCATACGTGGTAAGCTTACTATGGTAAATAATAAAATTAAAAAAATATTAAAAAGAGTACAATTGATAATTAAACCAGATTA